>VZTB01000814.1:96043-161230 GCA_013397245.1 Thryothorus ludovicianus | reverse complement strand
GAGGCGGCGGCCGCGTCCCCCGCTGCGGCCCCGGCGCCGTCGGCCGGCGCGTCGCGGCTGCAGTTCCACACGCAGCTGGCGCACGGCAGCCCCACGGGCCGCGTGGAGGGCTTCGGCAGCGCCCGCGAGCTGTACGGACGGATCGCGGACGCGTTCGGCATCCCTCCCGCACAGGTACGGCCCGGCCCGCAGCGCCTCCGCCGGCGCCAGCGGGCGCCGGGGCTGTTCCACCCGCCCTGCCCGGGGGCGGCCTCTGGCACGGGCTGGTGTGGACATGCGTACGGAAAAAAAACTCCCTTTGCTGTTCCAAATGAGCGCTGCCATACGGGAAAAGACCTAGGTGTGACCGCACTTAGCTCTTTGACTCTTAACTCTTTTACCCTTGTAAAAACAATGGTCCTCTTGACCACAGCTCCAGCGTCTCGGTTGACCTGTTGCCCGCTTGTGTTTGACACAGGTTTTAGGCCCTGCTTCGTTCCCCTTAAAAAAGGGACAACGGATTTATGAGGCTGAACACCCAGAATGAAGGCATTGGAAGGGGAGGGGATGTGGTATACGTGCCCTGAACCGCCCTACGTTTTAAAATTTCAGCCGAAAGTGATATTTGGAAAGTTTTCTGGTTTATCAGGTGATTATTTTTAAAAGGCTCACTGTTCAAATGGAGTTATTTAAGTCTGCAACAGGATTCTTTTTTAAGCTCTGCTGCCTTTTTGATCTTTTTTCTTCTGAGCCATGTTCTAAACATTTGTTTGGATAATGATTCATTTGTGTTTTTAAATGCATTGTTTTCTCTTAGTTAAAAGGTAGTGGCCATATCAAGTTCTTCCTATGTGGTTCTGTGAACCTTAACCTCTGAGTGGCAAGTTGAAACAGGGCTAACATTTCATTATGCCTACGTGTGGCTGTACAGCTTTACTTTTCTCTTAGACGACTTTTTAAAAAGTTGTAAAGTCTACTACGACAGGCTTTGTTCTGAGACTTTGCTGTGGCCTGACGTAGCATTTCAAACAGTAAACTGTAAAGGGAAAGTGGCAGTAGCAGTGAATACAGTTTAGCCAGTCGCTGTTCATTAAGTAATTAAGAGGCAATGCATCCGTATCCCAGCCTTTCTGACCTTCTGCTCCTTTGTTTTCTTTTCATCCTGAGCTGCTGTTCCCCTTTTGTTCTGCTCCATCTCAGTTATACCTTTTATTCTCAAGTTCTCATAATTACCAGATTGTCATCTATTTTTGTTTTCTTCCTTTCACTGTTGAACTTTTGGCTCCAGTGACTTGAGAAAGAACAGCTTTCACAGAGAAATTTAATTTTGTATGAATGGTGTGCTCCTCTTTCTCCTGCTAGATGTATAATCTGACACCTTCTGAGGTTTTTAGAGGAAGCACCATATATCATGGGCATATATTGCCAGCCTTGTGCCAGACTAGTGAAGTTGTTTTTTTTTCCCCCTAATGTTCCATTCCTTTAATTTTTTAATGTGGTTTATTGCTAAAAATGGATGGAAAAATATTGGTGGAGGCACTGCAGTTAAAATCTTTTACTCTAGAAATTCAGTTGGCTTTAAGTGAGTTGTATGAAGTGAAAATAGTGAACAAAAATATTTCCTGGTATAAAGGTGGCATAACAGTGAAGAATTTAGACCAGAGAATTGTGCAACAGAATTTTGCATAGAGACAAGATAGATCAGTGAACAGCCAAGAAATGTGATTTTTTTCGAATTTATTTTAAATAGTATTATCTATTCATTAGAACTGCTTTTGGACAGATAATCTGGTGTAAAGGATAATGTCAGAAGCTACATCTCAGCAAACTGAAGGACGCTGAGGTACTCAAATGCCATTTGGAGGTGTTGGCTGTCTAGGAAAGTTTCAGTGACCCAGCTCTGCTGAAGCCTGTGGGCAGTGTGTTACCTGACTGCCTTTGGAAACAGGTCCTATCACAGAGATCTCCACCCTGTGGTGGCTGAGCTGGAAAATACTGGGGGGGAGTGGAGGCAAAGAGCTCTGTGGAGACAGCGTTCAGATACCTTTTGCAGACGAGAATACATTTAATATGATAGGTGAATTTATAATAGAGTAGGCAAGAGTATGGATTCTTGCATAAATTTTTGCCTAAGTGTTTTAATACTGTTCTGAAGCTATACTTGTAATCTGTCACTTCTCCTTTTGACTCCACATGGTTACAGCACCTCTTTTCCTCTTTGGATCACATCTCCCAGGACCAGCTGAGTTTAGCTTCTGCTGGAGAATCCTTTCCAGGTTCTGCGATTGACTGCCAACAGTGACAGAGAGAGGTTTATATAAAACACAGTGTTTGTTGGACAGACACTGACAGAAACTTCTGTGCAGACCTGGATCATGAGTAGGGTAGGGTGGGGACAGGACAAGATGGTTATATCCTCAAAGGGGACTTTTGCTAGGCATCTCTGAAGGACCGAGACATAAGAGCAGCTTTCTGAGGCTTCTCCTGTACTCATCCTTTCTTGTAGGTATTTTATTCTTCACCCATCTTCCCAGGTGAATATATATCTATTTCCCCTTTTGAGTTGAGGAGTAGGCATAAGCCTCCCTTTCTTCTTACCTCTCTGACTTTTACCACGTCCAGCATTTCTTATTTTCTCTGTCCAGCATGACTATTCTTTCTACAGGGAGGAGGAGTGAGTATGGCTTCTAGCAACAGATTGCCTGTGTCATTGTCACTGAAACTGCAGGAAAAACAAAAACTCTCCAACAACATTTTTTGATGTTAGAGAATTAATGCATTACTTTATTCTGGCCAGGATGTGCAATAGAAATAATTTCATCCACACAAGCCCGGGTTGTGCAGTGAAAAACATTTCATCACATGTAATTCCTTATCAGAACTTTTCACACATTTATACAGACAAAACCCAAAGAAATTCTTGTTCATTGCTCTTAAATTACACAATTCTTAGTATTCTATCTCCTATTGGTCATTGATCCCTTCACCTTCGATGCTGATTTGGTCCTGATTCTTCAGTTCTCTTATCAGTCGTTTCTCAGACCAGGTGCTTCTGTCTCGCCAGGGGTTCATGCTGGGGGGGGTAATGGTCCTTAATGTTCGCTTATCTCCTGTGTATTTTCTGGCTACTCCCAATCTCTGGATGTTAAAATTTTAAATTTTAAAGCCCGGTGAAGAGTCTTGTAAAGAGAAACTTCAACTCCTCTCCCCCTGGGCAAAGGAGTACAAACCCCTCACTAAAGTTATGTAAAAAAAAATGTAAAAGTTGTATCACTTCCAGCATCATTATGATGAGTGTTGTTTGAGGTAGATCACATTGTTCTTGACTTTTAACTTGATTACTTCAACAAGAAAGTGCAGAGCTAAAAAAAATATCGATAGATAGATGCAACTCTTAACTAACAACACAACCCACACACAGTTACGTGTATGTTTCTATTTGCATAAATAATAGAAACATCTCCCTCTATTTTTTCTGTGGAGGTTGAAGTGGGAAAAGTATTCCTGTGTAGCTTTGACCTTTTAGGATTACTACTCCACTATGACTACTGGGAATGTAGTGGGGAATGTGTTCCCCATAAGGGTGGAAGTGCTGAGTGCAGCCTGTATGATAAATAAATGAAAATAAATGAAAATAAATGAGTGCTGACTGAAGGACAATGTGGGTCTGTTAAAGCATTTGGTGGTGGTGTGCTCCTGTGAGAGCACATGGTAGGGTTTTAAAGTATTCAGAGTAGCTAATCAGGCGCTGAGAATGTGGATATTAAAGTCCAGCTGTAGCAGGGCTATTTCTTGATCAGATGAGAAGGGAATGGTCACCCACAGAAGCTACATGGACTTTTGGTTTGTCTACTTGCAGTTTTGCACTTTTGATTATTTTGTTTGCTTTCTAAGGTGGAGTCTGGTAGGGCCAGTGAACTAAACTAAATGCTCAGTGGCTGTGTCTGTCCAGAGCCCTTGGAGGTAGGGGTTTCTTTCACAGTGGAAGGAATTCTGCAGCACAGGGCTGGGTAATTCAGGAAAAGAGAGATCTTTCTGGCAGCAGGAAGGGCAGAAATGCAGCTCCTTCTTTCTCTTCCAGTAACATGAGTTCAGCTGCTGAACTTGTATGTGGGCTGTTGTTCCACAGGCCTTGCCTCCTCATGCTAAACAGTCAAGTATACCCTGAGGCTGTGCCACATTAAACTTTCATAGAAGTATTTGATTTAAACCTGTTCAATTTAAATTTTTATGAAAGGCTACTGACAATCAAGCCAATGCTGAAACTTGTGTTTCTGAACAAAATTGTCCTTTTAATAATAAAAAATCTGAAGTGTGTTTTAGAGGAAAGAGTTCAGGTTGTGAAATCTTCATCGCCAAAATGTTGAAAGTTTTATTGTCGTGCTTATCTGTTGAAACGAATTGCTCACAATCACGCCTACAGATTGAATACTTTAAATGAGCAAATTTAGCACTCCCTACAAAACACCTCCTCCCAACCCTATGGCAAGAATTGTTTGCTTGCTGTTTCCCTAAGCAGTGCTTAAATGTCACACCCATTTTGCATGTGATGCATGCTGTGTCTTTTTCCAGTACTTTAATTGAAAGTATTTGAAATATTAGTATGGAAATAATTGGATGGAAGAACTTAGACTGTAATACTTGTGTACAAAAAAAAACCCAAAAAAACAAAAACAAAACATAAAAAAAAACCCCACAAAACCAAAAAAAAAATCCCAAAACAAACGGCAAAACACTGAATGCTTATTTTAAAAGACTCTGAATGTATTGACCAGGTTGAATACCTGGCAGTACCAAAAGCACACTAGAACTTGGAGGAGCTAGTTACTCTTGGTTGCTGAAGCTGGTCAAGGCTCTCACATTTTCCTTGGGGAACATAAAGTGAGTAAGATGCCTAGAAAATGCGTTGGTGTTTTCTTGATAAGATGACATTACATATATAGGGAAATATGTCAGTGGGTGTTACATCTTGCTCAGAATTAAAATTCCCAGTTCCCTTCCTCTTAAACAGAAAGTGATTATGGTCTCTTTAAAGTTATCTGAGATTTTTAGTACATTTTCAATAGAAACTGAGTATGTAATCTATCAATCAGCTTATTACTGAGTTCTTCTCAAGGTGTCAGCTCAGTTTGAAAGATGAGAGTATAATTAATGTATGGAACATCCAATATGGTACTGCATATATACTTTATATAACACAGCATATAACTCTCCTTTTCTTAACTAATACCATTTCTTTGTATAACACAGTATAGATCTGGTTTGCTAATGTGATCTCTTCCAATTGAAAATATGGATGCAGGGAATAATCTGTTAGTAATCTTATTGGACAAATCTGTTTTATAAAGTTGTGCATAAGCCCCTAGTGTCCGGCGACATGGAATTTCCCAGTTCTGAGTGCTTCAGAAGATAACTCTGGGTAAAGGAGGTATCCTAGATACTTTGTGACTGATGTAACAGTTCTGATTTATAATATCTTGCTAAAGTTGGCATGAAATATTCACAGCACTGGGATACTGAGTTAAAGACCAAATGCCTACGAAGGTTTAGGGTAAGGACAGAAAAGACTTAACAATAAGAATTGCAGATTGAAATTTTTTTCTTGCTTAATATTTGAATAAGAAAGTTGCTATTAAAAATATGCAAAACTTTGAGTGAGTGGAGGCTGTTGTTTAAGTATTCAAGCATATAATCTATCATTAGGTGCCAATATTAAACTTATGTAAAATCTATGACAAAATACCATTTTTGAATCAATAGATCTCAGTTGTGTACAAATAAAGCTATGCTATAACTGGTGTAGTGGTATATCTTTCTGGGTAGATACATCTTTAGTACATTACTCTTTGCATACATCTGTTCTGAGAAAAAGCAGTTGTTCACTAAAGAGAATGAAGAATGATTTAAGTTTTATTTTTGACTGGCTGATGCTCTCTTAGCCTTGTGGTTAGCACAGAACTGACTCAGAAAAAATTCTGCAGACTTATAGGCTGTAGTAGGAATGCCATCCTGATGAAGATCTATAAAGAGAAACTGGATCAAGTTTCTAAATATCACATTTCTGCTCTGTTGCCAATTTTATCTATTCAAAGGTGTGACAGTATTTACTAGATTGTCTGTTTGACAAGGTCAGATGAAGGATGCTAATGTCTAAAATGTAAAGACAGTGCTTGTTATTTGTTGCAGGAGCAATGAACAGAGAATCTGAGTTGCTGTTTTCAACTGGCAAAGTTCTGTAGCTTGAGAAAGCTGAAAATGTATATGTGAACTGGATATCATCTGTTTTAATTTTTTGTTTTACAAAAAGCTTGTCATTAGAGATTATTATAATCATCATTATATTCAATTTTCTATCTAAAACCAGGTTAATTTCTCTAAGTGTTGTTATATCTTGAGTATTGTTTAACTGAAAACTTTTGCATTACCTGAACAAATAAAACTATTGTCTGTTAAGGGTGTGCTGTTTCAACTTTCATTGTTAAATAAGGTGTTAGATTGCAGTGGATGTTTGATGGATTAGATGAGATAAGAAAGTAGACATTGAAGTAAGGCTGTTTGTTGGGGGGATTTTGTTTGTTTTGTTTTTAAAAGCTACAACTAAACCAGACCTTCATCAAGAAACACAATCTCTCTATTAACTCTCAGTCTTTTAAGATTAAAACCCCCATAGTTACAGAATCTAAGTTCTAGAAATCTCCAGAAACTTAAATGCTCCCTGTGAAATACATTAGTAAAAGTATCCACTCTTTGTTTGACCTGGAATCAATTCAAACAGCTTGGTGACTTTCATTTCAAATTTTTTGCTTTCATCCAGTGATGCCAGAAGAAAGAAAACCCATATGTAGTGTTCTGGTGTGGAAAACCTGTGTTTTTGCCTCCATGAAGCAGATTTTAGGGATTCTCCAAGTTTCTCTTGGAGCACAGTTTCTCTGGTTTGGCTGCTGCCCAGGAGGAAGCTGAGTGCTTCCCTTGGCCCTCCCTCCTCTCCTGCTGCAGCTTGGAAAGGTTTGGGCAGGAGTCATTCCTCTAGCTGTGATGGGGCCCGTTGGCCTTGGCCAAATTCCTTCATGCAGGTCCGTGGGGAGCAAAAGCATCTCTGTTCCCAAGCAGTACAGATGGATTACTCTCACCCTGCCTATGTCCAGGACAAGGAACCTCTCTGCTGAAGACCTGGCATAAGTGTAGGGAGAAAAAGGACTGCCTGATATCCAGTGCTGAAGGAAAATCCCTCAGAAAAGCTGATTTATAAAGAAGCAATTTGATCTTTTTTTAAGCTTTGCTTTTACTGGAACAGGGATGACCCCAGCTCATGCTGGGGAAGGGTAGGAACTAAGCAAGCCCATTGGAGACAATGTGCTCTGATCTAATAAGGGAGCACATGGAGGAATACAAAGCATTTCATGCTCTCTCATGACTCTTGTTTTGATAAGGTCTCTCTTTTCCCCCCCGTCCCCCACTCCCCCCCATTAAACTGCTTTCAACCAGTCAAGTTTTAAAGTCCCTAGAGTTCTTTGAATTGGGTGGAATCTGAGGTGGGTGAGTGATGAAGCTAAAGATGGTGATGGCTCTTCATTTTGCTCACTCTGACCTCTGGTGCAAGCTGTACCAGCTCAAGATGCCTCTCAGGGCAGCCCTTAGAGGCTGCTCACACAGGTAGATCTCTTTCCTATTTCCCTGCCAGCTCTCACCTGCAGTTTGAGCTACTAATACTTTCTGTTGCGTGTGAATGGAGACTATTCCTTCTCCTGGTAGATCTGGAGAAGAAGGGGGATCATTTTAGCTATGGACCTGTCACAGGGGCCTGAATTGTGCTCTCATTTCAGCTTCCTATCAAGCTCACCAAACCTAATGCACTCTTAATGTGTTTGCTTTCTCTGCACAGATCATGTTTTGCACTTTGAACACTCATAAGGTTGATATGGACAAGCTCTTAGGTGCACAAATTGGCCTTGAAGATTTCATATTTGCCCATGTGAAAGGACAACGAAAAGAAGTGGAAGTTCTTAAAACAGATGATATGCTGGGGCTTACCATTACAGACAATGGAACTGGCTGTGCCTTTATAAAGGTAAACTTAATTACCAGTGAAATACTTTGTTCTATAGAAACTCCTGTTACTATAATAGGTTAATTATTAGTTTAATGATCCTTTAGAACTATAAAGTCTTTTATTATCATATATATGGTAAGTAAAGAATAAAACTGCTTTTCTTTAGGTACATAATCAAAATAGATTCAGCTAATCTGTACTGCATGTCATTCCAAATCAGTTCATTGCTTCTGTAATGTGTATCAGCTTTACAATGAGACCATTGTATCTCCCGAGCTACCCTGAGGTGGTAGGTGTTAGATACTGCTTGCATCTGCCCCCTCCTGTTTTAAACTGATTTTCTGATGTCATTTATTAGATGCTTATAGAACTTCTGTCACTCATGTGATAATGAGATCATGTTCTTTCAGTCTTTCGCTGTTCCCAGGGCAGAAGCTTTTGTGCTGTACAAGAGTAAAGGCAAATATGGTGGGTTTTCAGTTTTCCAGTATTGCTGCCTTAGATAGGGTGAATTACAAGGATATATAATAACACAATTTACCACAGTGAACTTGAGTAGCAAGTATGGGCAGTAACATATACAGTATATTAGTCATAATTGCTTTCCTTCTCCTCTTCTATATGACCTAGAGGCAGTATGTTTTGAGACAAGTAGAGGCTGAGGAAATGATGCTGCCCTTCTTGCTAAACTAGCTTTTAGGAACCTTAATCATATTTTCTGCCTTTTTGAGATTCTTTGCTCTAATATACTCCAATTACCCATTATTAGTGAGGCATTAACAATTATCTTTGATTACTGCTGCCCCAATCGCTGTTCTTGTTGTAAATAGATCTTCTTGTATGGAGAGTTTGTATTTTCTGCTCATTCCTTAGCTACCATGGCTATAAAACAAGGCAGTTTTGAAATCGTTTTGCTTGTCTTTGTTGTGGAAGTGTGACTGAGGTCATGTTTGTGAAAGTCAAGATGCAGTGAAGGTTTCACTAAGCATTTTGGCAAAATCATGGCCTGAGTTTTATGTTTATGGACAAAGAACTGTGAATTTCTAGAGGTGGCGTCTATACAGCCCATAACATTGTCATGCTGCTGCTTATGTGGCATTTTAAAAGAAGGCATTGAAAGCTTCAGTGAGCAGCATTCACGAGTGCAGCGCTGTGCAGTGACCCTCCCTTTGTGCTTGGTTGGTAACAGGCAGGGAGAACAGCCCTCATATAGACCACTGCACAATCAGAGCACACTGGAAAACCCTCACAACATTAGCCAGAAAGGCTGTAGTTTACAGTAAATTGTGTAAAACTCTGAGCAAATATATATATTTCCTTGTACTGGTGTAATAATAAGCATTGTCATGCTGTCTTCATGGGGATGCATAAATTTTAAGGAGTTTCTAGGAGCTTACTTTGGTTGTTGTTGTTGTTACAGATTTAGCTAATGGATCTTTTAAACCAGCATAGAAAACACATATACAAAAGTAAAAGCTGCATCTTTTTTTTTACTTCGTTGTCTAGGTAAATGACTAAGCAGAGACTGTCTCTAAAGTTTTATAGAATTGTTTTTGCTTGTATGCATATATTTTCCTCGAAAATTTGCAACTATGACCCATTTTTAATTAAAAATTAATACTAAATTTACAGATTGGTGGGTTGTTGAATGTTGCTATGGGTTGTAGTTATTTTACTGCATTTTGAATAACAGGGAGGTTTCTAGGTTTGATGTGGTAACCTGACCAGTTTTAAACCTGACAGTGAACTGCGAGTTCTTTCCTATTAAATGTAATCTTGTTTTGCCTTACCAAGAGCAAAACCTGGTGTCACTCTGCTTTCACAGATTTGGTTTTGGGGTACATGAGCAGGTGGGAAAAAATATTATGGAGTCAAATTAGCATTCAAAGAACAGTAGTAGAACTTGAAGTATGGCTGAGTGGTGTACAAGGAAACATTATCAAATGGAGTGGGCATTGCATAGGAAATACAGATCCTCACAGCTTCTCAATGGAGTGTAGAGCACTTGAACTACAGGCAATTGCATCTTAATTACTGTGACAATATAGCTCGACTGTCTCAGTCAGTTAACTTGGAGTGATGATAAAAAGTGACACAAATAACAGCCAGTGAATATTATTTAAACAGTTTTAGTGTTGGGATCCAAGCGCAGGAGAAAAGCTAAATGAATATTCAGCATGCAGACTAAACATTAATTGAAGGCAGGTGGGGCAGGTTTCGAGTCCTGGTAGCAGAAATGCAGATGGCACATTTGGTTTCTGCTGTGTACGACACCCATGTCCGTATTCACCACGAGGCTTCTGTTTGGTGCTGGGAAGAGTTAAACTCGGCCTGAAGCTTAGAATGATTGCAGTGCAGGATGGGACAGTGAGCACTGTCACACTTCCCACTGACTCTGGGGTGTGTGGGCTCAGGCTTGCGCAGGGCTGGCAGCAGCTCCCGGCAGGATGGCGCAGCCAGGCTGGCTGTCACAGTGGGAGGTGGCAAAGAGCTCGCCCGCCTTGTCTCTCTGTTACCTCACCCAAAGCTAGTCTGAACGACGTCAGTCTTTGCTGGAAAGATTGGTGTTCAGGAACACGTTAGAATAAAATTTGTATCTGCAAAATGTAAGCTCTTACTGTGCCATAGCTCTTCTAATCATTAGCCACATAATAATGGCTTACATGATGTATGCACATGATGAACAAATATGACAGTATGCAACAGCAATAAACAATCACTGAAATTTAAAGTGCGATAAATCATAGATATATTTTAAAGGTTTTTCCCCATACTTTTAAAATTGCACTTTGTAAAAGCTGTAACATCTGTTATGACCTTTAGACTATTCGTGTTTTTCATGAGATGACAGAAGATTTTCTTATTCTTAATATTTCAGAGGATATCCTTTAATATACAGCTGTATAGCTCGATGAAGAAAATAGTAGTTTTACCACTGGGGATGTTAAGATCAACCCTTTACAGTATGTAATTTTTTTACTAAGTCCCTGGACCATACTTCAGAAAAATTCTGTTCCTATGCTTGTCAAACTATTAAATAGAAAAACCCCAAAAAACTTGAATAACTATTCACATTACTGAGATATCTGTGATCAGTTTTAAAGCACAAAAATACTAGGTTATTCAGAACTCTATTTCTAAAGTGTGGTTGCATTCTTTTTTTCCACTATCTGATTGTATATTCAATCCTTATTAAAATACTTTGTTTGAAAAAATAATGCTTTTCAAAATATGTTTTATGATAATCTTATAGACAAAACACACTGCTGGGATAATAAGCTCAGTGGTACTGATATTGTTAACTGGCATTCTTGAAACTCAGTGGTGTCACCTCTTAAAAACTATCACCTTTTAAAGAAATGTTTCTAATTTTGGTAATTTTTATTTTTTAACAATAGCGAATCAAAGAAGGCAGCATTATGGACCAAACCAAAACCGTCTGCGTGGGTGATCACATTGAGACCATAAATGGGAAAAATGTGTCAGAGTGTCGGCATTATGAAGTTGCCAAAATGCTAAAAGATCTGGAGAAAGGTCAGAAGTTTAAGCTGGAGTTGGTAGAGCCTTTGAAAGCATTTGGTGAGTCACCTGACTACCCACCTTGTCCAGTAAAACACCTTGATAGGAAAATCCCAACATTGCATTCCATTGTGAGTTTGTTTTCAGAATGCAGCCAGGGGTCCACCCATGGTAACATAATGACTACAAGAAAGTACATTTAGTTTTTCTCTTTGAAGTGAAAAATTTATTAATGGATTTTCTTCCATCTTACTTTTTCCAGCAGTTATTCTGGTGTAGGTTGCCTCAGCCTGAGCCTTAGTCAGTCTCTTTGGCCACTACTATGATATAGCAAAATAAAAACTGCTTCATAGGTACAGTTTTAAAGCATGGATCACTTCACTAATGTCCTGATCCCCAAAACTCCTTTTTTTCCTCTATTGATGCATAATCTCATTCTTCTGTGTGCCAGATCTTACTGTTTCTGTGTCCTTTACTGGGGTCTGTGCTCTCTAATGCAGAAGGAGCCTGCAGCACTGTCTGGGATTCCCCAGAGCACCTCCTTTGCTGCCTCTCCCCAGCCTTTTTGTGGATCTTCAGTCATGCAGTAGGTGTACTCAGAATTGGAAGAAAGCAGAATTGCAAAGCTCTGTCTCTGCTTGCTCTGCTGAAATAGGAGGAATGCATACCTACTGCTATTTTTTTTATATATTAATTGTATTAATGTAGTAAACAGACAAACAAGGGAGGTTTTGCTCAAGCAGTCAAAATAGAGATTGAGTTACAATTTTTATCTCATTTTTTTGGATCCCCTCTCCAAACTGTGTAGCATTTTCCTGTAATAAACACTTCAAAATAATACTAAATCATAAATTTGTTTGAAGCCTTCTGCACACCTGCAATAACAGTCAATTCAATATCACTGTTCACTATAGCAGCAAAAATTTTATGTTTATTTTTCAATTTTTTAAATGTGTTAGTAGATTACAGCTACTGTCATACACTAGTCTTGACACTTGGTGTCAGAATAGCAGCAGAAATGGAAAATAAGAGAAATGCAAAGATTTCTTTTTGCTTTTGGTGCACCTGTGAAGAATGAGAGTTATGAGTTGATCTCTAGTGTGTTTGTATATAAGTTGGTACTGCTGTTAAGTAAATGTATATGTTATACATTATGCTAAAGAATTGCATATGTTGTCTTCCGCAACTAGTAATGCAGCAACACCTTTTTTTAATATGGGCCTATAATTTGTGTTCTATGCTAGAAGTGTTACACAGTCTATTTGTAAAGAGCAGGCTAAATCAGCATTTGATTGATGACTTCAGCCATAATTTCATAGTATTTTTTTTAGCCAGGTGACTGAGATACCTTTTAGCCTGCCTGTGGTGTAGAGGAGGAAATGCACTGATTTCATGGCAATACCTTTTTTCTGACAATGATTTAAGAGGCAGCCAGAGCTTTGTGGACAGATTTTTGGAAGGTTGTTTTTCACCCTACAGAAATGAAGTTGTGAGTTGCACTGCTCAGTAGGTTAAAACATCCTGCCTTTAGCCTTAAGTACAGTTAGGCTTCAGGCACCAAGATTATGCTTAAGCTGCAGCTCAAGCACTAAGAATAGCCCCAGAGGAGATGACAGACAGGATCCAGATCCTGCTGGACAAGTAGGTGCTGAATTCCTGTTAACTTCAACAGAATTTGGTGAGGGTACAGAAATAAGGAACAAGCCTCTGTGTGAAATAGTTTATATTTCTCTTCCTCTCAGTGGAATGTGAAGTAAGTATAATTTACTGGTTGAACATCCTCCTACCATGTACACACAGGCTGTCTCAGCTACTCCAGGCAAGGCTTGTAGCACAGAATTACAGATTTGTACCAGTCACAAGCTGGCCCTCTGTGAGTTGTGAAAAATGAATAGAAACAAAGTAAAGGCAGCATAACACAAACTCTGCATTTTAATTATGTGAACATGAAAAATAGTTTCTATGATAGCCAGAGTGTTTTGGTCTGAAGTACTGCAAATAAAGGTTATGTCAAATCATGAATTTTAAAATTATAATGGTCACAGAATTTGAAAAATATGGGTTTTTTAATTGGAAATGACTTTTTGAAACAAGTCTACCAGAAATGATGACAATCATAAGGATGTTTTAAAATGTTCTTGAAGCAATAAGAGGAATAAGAAGTGTTGATCCTAAATGTATATGTAAGACACTGTGACATACCTATTTGTAGCATAAAAGCTAATAAAATTTATTTTTCAAGGCCTGTTCAGCATCATAATCTTGATTTGCGACTATTTATGCAAGAATGATGTGTTGAAATCTATCTGAGCAAAATTAATATATTAAAGTATTGCCTTCAAGAAGAGTTTAATAGAAAGGCCTTATATTAAGAGGAGGAATAATCTGTTAGATAAAATAAAACACTTAAAAGCAGTTCTGCAAACTTGTCTCCTCTCTTCTAGCACTTTCCAAATTCACTATGTAACTCCCATGTCAGTAAGTAAATTAAAGCCTTGCCACTCTTGAATGTAGAATTGTATCCTGGAACAAGAAACACAAATCTTAAATGATTCCATGCTTTATTTACTAACTAGGGTTCCCTTACCCTGGATTAAACAAGAAAGGCTGAATTCAGGTAAAGGAAACTCTGTAAACCAGATACTCTTCCTAGAGATCTATCGGCTGTGAAATAATCTTGGTGAAACCAGTGGAAAATCTCCTGCAGATCTGCCCATGGCCACTTCCCCTCTGTGAGTGCTGATAAGCAAATTGTTAGTTCAGCTCGATGTGGCTCATCATCACCTGCTTAGCAGGAGTGTTTGCACCACTGCATCAGTGAAAGATAGAAATGTTGCAATGCTAAACCTGCTGTGTGTTCTGGCTGTAAAGACCAGAATCAATCAGCAGTTGGTCAGCCATTATCTAATATAAAGGTATAAATGCTTTTCCATATAGAATAGGGAAATAAAATTACACTAGGTGCATCTATGAAATGATTGCTATGAGGCCTGCTTATATATATTGGTCAGTGGAAGTCCTAGCCTAAGTGCAGTTGAGCAGATAGTGGAATTTAAAGACAAGAAATTGTCAGCAAAGCTATACTTAGAATAGTTAATTTATAATTAGCTTTTTACATAGACTAGATCTCAATTAGAATAAAATGTGAAGATATTGTAATAACCAAATCAAAAACCTCATATTCTGTTGTACTGTATACATAGTTTTGTTTGGTATTTTATTTTCGTTGGTTTTTGACTTTTTTTTTTGTCTTTAGAAAAGCTGGAGCCAAGGTCCAAAGGGAGAACTCTGTCAGAGGTTAAGATCTCCAAAGGGAGAGAAACACTTCGCCTGAGAACCAGAGGCCCTGCTACTGTGGAAGAAGTGGTATGATGTTGTATATGCTCTTTAGTAGTTTAATCACCTTGCTGCTCATTTATTCTTCCCCAAGGTTGATAAGTAGGAAGGAAAAATGTGGATGTTACAAAGCTTGTGGGACTAAAGAGAACAGCTAAAGTTGACAACCAGCTGGGATAGGATGGGGCTGAAGATCCTGGAAGCAGAGAACCTGTATTTAGATGTCATGGTTTGCATGGATGAATTTAAGGTAGATTAGACCAAGGAGTGCTGAAAAGAGAGAAGGGAGGAAAAATAGGTGGGATAGTTGTGAAGAATTTGTTCCTTTTCTGACACTGAAATGTACGGGGTTGTTGGTGTACAGGTTGTTAGGAGAGGCTAATTAGATACATTGACATGAAATTGTGCAAAACCAGGATTAGAGTTTGGTGAATAAATGTTATTTATTTTGGGCTCTTCTAAACCTGATGAGGATTTGATGGAGATCTGTATTGTCAGGAGATGTAAGGCCCCTGTTCAGTTTGAATGTGTGAGCTGTGTGGCTTGGTATTAGGAGGAAAGCTCATGTTTGTGAGAAGAGGGAAAGAGAGTGGAATAGTTTGTTTTATGTCTAGATTTTATAAGTCTAGGTGGCCAAGATGGGAGTAAGAATAATCACTGGCACATTGCTGGTTATTTTGTAATCTGCATGGATATAATGATACTTTTGCTGTTCTCTCCCTTTATTCCAACAAAGCCAACTGAAGTTGAAGAAAAAGCAATTAAAAAAGTGGACGAGCTTCTTGAAACATACATGGGCATAAGAGATATTGAATTGGGTGAGTTTTTAGCAGATACATTACCACGAGATTAAATAATTTCTCATTTTCTGGAGTCTTAAAGTTTATTAAGTACTTCAGTCTCTGGATGTAAGTGAAACAAAATTTGTCCAGCCTGCAGTTTCAAAAACTTGCCTGTATTTCTACAAATGTGTTTGTCTGATAAAAGAATTTCCCTCCCAGGTCAATCTTTATGATGTAGTTACTCAATCTATCCTCTATTCTTTCTACACATTATCTATACACTGTTGCATGAATTTTTTAGTTGTTAGCTGTAACTGTCACCACTGGGTTCTTTCTGGCATAGATTTTCTAGTGGGTCTTGTGTGTGCCATGGTTAAGGATTCTTAAGGGTAAGTATGTTTATTTGCTTTTTTGCCCCTTGGCGTAGATACATCAAAGTTGATTGCTAAGGTTTGAACCTGAGATCTTCATCAGTGAACAAGCAAGTATTTAGCAAGGGAACTGACAGAATAATTACACAAATTTATCAAAATCTCTCAAACTTGTATTTTGACAAACATGAGAAAACGTATAGAATATTTACTACGTATGAGAATCATTGATTTATAATGAAAGAAACTACTTAACCCCAGTGTCAAAAGTTCCTTAAAGATGCACCAAACTTGTTCTTGCAGCTGTTGCTTTTCTTTGTTATTCTGACAGCTAAACAGGAATTTCTATTTGCGTGAGAAGAAGCTGCAGTCTGTTGTAGCCTGCTGTGGCTGGTGTAGTCCTCCTAGGATTTTGTGGAACTGCTGGTACTGAGGCAAGGAGGAAAGTGTTTATTATTATGGTAATATCTTAAAAGAATCAGCCAAGAAAAAGGAAAGAATAACCTAAATGGAAAGTGATCTTGAAAAGAAAGCTTTCATGAGAGGAAAGTGGAAAAGGCAAAGCAGAAGAGAAAATAGGTCTGGCATGAAGCTCCAGAGGGTGAAGCATCGGGGCTGGAGGGGCAGCAGTTAGCACAGAGGAATGAGAACAGTAGGTGGTTATCTGAATAGTCAAAAGGCCTTTGTTGGCTGCTCCTAACAGCAAGTATCTGTTTGGCAGATTCTACTAATTTTCTCAGGAAAAAATGTAGGTAAAACAATGTTTGTCCTTCACTCTAAGGTAGAAGTGGACTTCCTGGCATAGAAGAGAGATCACAGCTGCCCAAAACTCGAGTTCTGTTTTGTAGGTTCTATCTAAACTTTCCTATTCCCAGGAAGCTAGAAGTCCTTAAAATTTCTGTTCCCAGCAACTCTAATATGTGATGCTGCTGCCATGTACTTCACCCCTGGGAGGCCTGTGTGGTGCTGAGCCATGTTTAGATTAGGGAGGATTCCATGTTCCGTCTCACTCCTGCAACCCTCTGTGCCTCGTTCCCTCTCTGGCTCAGGCTTCAAAGCTCTGAGTGCCCTGCCAGCTGTCCCTCTGGGAGCTGTTTTTGTCCTGCAGCTGTTGCAATCCTGGCTCAGGCTGGGCTTCTGGAAGCTCCTGTCCGTGCAGGTTAGTTCCAAGGTCCCCATGCTCCTTGCCCTACAGGAATAAGCAGCTATAGGTGCTCTGCTTTTGGTGTCCGTGGGAACAGTCCTATGGGAACTGGTCTATTTTTGGCTCGCAGTACTGTAAACAGGATGGCTCTTGCACAGTGGGATGAGAAGATCAGCTTTCAACACATATTGTTGACTTAATAACCAAGCACCTGGTAGTTTTCCCATGAATTCCTTGAAATTTTTTTCTCCCCAGAAAGATCTAATGCCCTTCATCTTTCAGTATGTAATTTGGAAACTTATAAAAAAAAAACAAAGCCTTAAAAGAATACTCAAAGAAGGAAGCAGTCTTTGTTCATAGAGGGACTCTTTTCTTCCCAGCTGGATGGTTGTTTTCTCCCTCACCTCTTCTTTTCCTCCTCAAAAGGTAGTGAAACCAAGAGAAGCTGTCAGAAATCAAAGACTATAGGGTTCATGTAGCTTCAGTTTGCACCTTTGAGGCCACATCCTGAAGTTCAAATCTGAGAATCAACAGCAGCCAGTGGTGATGACTGAAACCTCCCAACTTTACCATTTAAAAACAATTAAACAGCTCCAAGATTCTTTAGGAAAGGAGAGCTAATCACCTGTCACAAATCTCCTCAATTAACACATGTCAGTTTTTCACATACTGGATGTGATCAGTCACCCATGAAAATGAAATATGAGGAAAAGATTCATTCAGAGAATGCCAATCACCACTTAGCTTGAAATTTCACTCATTACTCCAGCCAGATTAGTTGAAAATGCAAGTCATCACAATGTGCAGCTGACAAGTGATTAAGATCTCAATCATTGCTCACTTCCATGCACTTCTGTTTGTCAGAATCTTTGAATGTCATTTACTGTTGCTTTTTCATCTCCATTAAAATGACACTTCCATAGTTTGATTGAATTCTGAAACAGTGCCCCAGCTTTAAGCCATAAGTTAGAAAGAAAGGAAAGAAAAACTAATGTTAAATTACAGACAGAATTAAAGGTGAGATAAAGCCTTTAATTTTTGCATGGTTAAGTATCTTGACAGTTTCAAGAATGGCTAAATCTAAATCTACACACAAATCCCTAGGCTCAACCAAAATACTTGGAAATTTTTAAAGAAAATGCATGCAGTTTTCTCTGGCAGAGTTTTTTACTTTTTATTTTCAGAGATCTAAATGCTGTTGAGACTTACATACCTGCTTTTGGTTACATTTTTACCTTTTTACTTCCTTACTCCTTTGTACTGAAAACTTGACTTAATCCAGAGAAGGGACCATTGGCCCTGGAAATATATTCCTCAGCCATTTTATGGGCACATTAGAAATTTGGCCAAGGCTTAACTTCAGCATAAATACCCAAAATGAGAGATAATTCAGGTTATTTTAAATGCTATGAGTGCTTTCTGGTAAAGGAATTTGAGCAGTTGATTAATAGGAGTGACTCAGGAAACAGTGTTAGTGAAAAATATTGGTATTTATTTTTTTAAATCAGTAAGACTTGAATTGTTATTGACTGTATTTAATCCCAAAAATTCTGGGTAGGAGGAAGCCTGGATCCGACCTCAGAATGCTATTGATTGTAAGTGATGGCAAAAGGGTTTCCTGTCCAAAATTTTTTTCAGCATCTTTTGACATCATCCACCAATACTTTGTTCCCCTTTGTTCTATTTTTTTTACTTTTGGATAGTTGCTCTCTATAACATTATCAGTCATGACATATCATAGAATCATTAGGGTTGGAAAAGACCTCCAATATCACCAAGTCCAACCTTTGACCAAACACCACCATGCCAGCTAAACATAGACTAAGTGTCACACTGAGTCATTTCTTGAATAATTCCAGCTGTGGTAACTCCACCACTTCCCTGTGCAGCCCATCTCCATGGTTAACCACCTTTCCAGTGAAGAAATTGTTCCTGATGTCCAACCTGAACATCCCATGGTGTGGTCATGGGCTGCCAGCTTCTCTGGGAGGAAGGTGTGGGGAGCAGTAGCTAAGGCTGTACTGAAGCCCAGGCAGACACATCCACAGCCTTTCCCTCATCCCCTGGGTGGGTCCCCTGGTCATAAAAGGAGATCAGGTTGGTCAGGTAGGACCTGCCTTTCCTAGTCCCATGCTGGCCGGGCATAATCCCCTGTTTGTCCTGGCCATGCTGTGTGCTCACACCCAAGATAGTCTGTTTCATAACCTTCCATCACTGAGATCAGGCTGAAATATCCTTGTGTATTCTTTGTTTGAAAAAATTAAAATATACTTCTCCATTTTTTACTTAATTTTCATACTTACCATCTAGTCAAAATATCTTAACAGGTTAAGATATTTTTGTTACCCAAGCTTTTTCTCTTGGCTTGCAAATCAAATCCATTAATATTCAATAGATGTTTTTATCTCTAAATGCTTTAACTGAAGTGATATTCTCTCTGAATCTGTTTTCTTCTCCTGTCACCAGAGTTCCTTTCCCAAAGGATTTTATTGCATGCATCCTGGTGTATATTGTTTATGGCTGTTCATTTACTCTGTAAGAATAACGGGAGTTTTTTGATAAAAGGAAGGGCAGCAAGTCCAGTTAAACAAAAAAAAAAAACTTCAAGAAGAATTAGTACTTAAGAAAAAGGAACAAGAAGAAATATTTCTAATAGTTCTTAAGTATCAGATCTGACAATGTTCAATGTGAAACTTAAACCAAGTAATGTTAAATACTGGAAAATGCAATAACATGGTTTAGAGTGACAGGACAGAACAATAATGTTTGTTACCTTTTGATGAAGGCAAAATTTCTAAATAAATAAATATTGAGGCTTCTGTCAGGACTTCTGAAGAAAGTTTTTTCAGAAGTTACAGTATAGGATATAGGTAGCAAAACCACTACGTAAGGTAGATAATAAGAATGGCAGGCAGAAGGTGGCTTTCATAGCTTGTGCCCCATGTGTCTATTAAAAGTGAAAATAAGGATTTTGTGAAAGATCTTTGAAGTTATTTTAAAGGAACTAGATTTGAAAAGCCAACATATTACTTTGTTCATATTCTGGGAAACTTGATATTATCTTCTCAGTTAAAGTTGACGAGATTTCTAATTCCTTTCACCACTTTTAAGATTGCTGAACTTTCCACATTTTATGCAAAACCTAACCAGATATTAACATTGCCTGAAGTGAAATGAAAAAAGGAAAATCTGAAAACAATCGAGGCTCTTTTGACTGCGGAAAAACATTGGAATGAAATTCCTGTAATCCCTTATTGTGCAGCTCTTACAAGAAGCAGCGGGGAAAAGGGAGGGCACTGGAGATATTTCAGCACGAAGCTGTCACCCTCTGAGAGCCAGCGAAGTTTTCTTCGAGCTGGCAGGTATCTGCTGTGGTTCGCCCGGGGCATTCCGCGTTTGTCGCCGTGCGAGCGGGCGCGTCCCGCTCGGCCGCGCCGCCCCGGGAGCGCCGTCCCGCGGCTGGGGGACAGCAGGATCGCGTTCGCGGCGAGCCAGGGAAGCTGGCCAGCTTCCTGCATGGGAGCCGTGAAGCAGGCTGGGCCTGGAGCCCGCTCGGTGGAGCCGGAGGTGCCGGAGATGCGGGCAGGACATGTCCGGGTGCGCGGCACCGCAGCGGCGCCGGCGCTGGAGGTCAGCACCGCGCTGCCGAAAGCGCCGGGGAGCCGGGCTCCTTACATCGGCTGCGCTGAGAATGCCAGTGGGCTTTAGCAAACGTAATACATTAAACTTGCCCCGCAGTGCTGATTAGACTTGCTCAATACAGACGAAAATGGGGTTTTTTTTGAGGCTGCTTAAGCACGGGGGTGATGTTCTGATTCTTGGCTGGGTTGAAAGTTGACCCACTTAGTTTTTAGTGGATTTTGTTTTCAAGTTTTGTAAATCTACAATAAACCGGTTTTCAGATTCTTTTTTAATTATTTGGGACGGTCAATCTTTAAAGAAAGTTGTGTTTGAAGTTACATTTTCTGTTAATGACAGTTTATTATGTGCAATTCTGAAGCTTCAGCTAGGGCGGCTAGACTGTGATATAATGCCTTGTTGTCTTGTTTTATTGCTGCTGTTGGTTCTTCCATATCTCTTGGCCAGTTTATCTTAAAAATGGCTAAATTCCTCACTCCCACCCTGCTTGAATGCTTGTCTAGATCCTTACTCTTTTGATGGCAACTTTTTCTAAATATCTGGTGTAACAATACCTTGATGTGTGTGCTCTTACGTCACTGTGAACAGCTCTTTTCCCTCCACTCTTCTCCCAGTGTCTATAAAAAGTAAGTTCACATCCTGCTTCATATCCAGAAACCTGTGAAGTTTCAGTTATACCCTTCAACTCGTTATCTCCAGGCTTACATCCCTGTAAGTACCTTCTTGTGCCACATTGTCAGGGAATATAGACTGATGTTGATAGAACAAATCCTTGTCTTCCACTTACCGGGAGCTAGAGTCTCCTCCTTAATGCCCATTTCCCATCCAGACTTGTCTGAATCAGAGTCCCAGGAATGGAGAGAATCAGTGCAATGGGGATAGGGTTCCTGCTGGCAGGGTCTTGAAAGTCCTTGAGAACCACTAGTGGTACCTGGGAAGCTGAGGTACACTTGAACTGTCTCCATCACAGCAGTTTATTTGTCAAGATTTACATAAATTTCCCTTGGACAACTTTGTGTAGTTTGACACACTGTGATTGTGTTTGGAGCCTCACATCTGAACACAGTTAAAACCAAAACATCAGGTTTCCTCAGAATTACTGTTGTTGACGTTTACAATGTGGAATATGGCTCAAGCTTGCTCACAGCTTGTTACATGTTTGCACAACAGCAAGTACTGTTTGCCAGGAGTTCATAACTGTCAATAAATTTGAGCTGAGTTTTAGGTCAACAAAATAAAATTAAATAAATTTAGTAAAACTTCAGAGCAGGGAAAGTTTATTTTTGTTTTTATCAGAGAGATTTTGCCATGTTGATTCAATACAGTGTGTGTGGTAGATGGCAGACTGCCCCGGTGATGTTTTTCTGTGGCTTCAAAACTTCCTTCCCTTTCTCAGCCACTATATCATGTGTTTTACATTTGGATGCTCTTCTAAGCAAAGGCTAGAAGGTATCAAATCCTTCACTTTGACACTTGAATTTGATATGCTTATGAAGAAAATGGTGGTTATTTGATGTTTAACAAAAGATGGAGGACACCTGGCTGTTTCAGGCAGATGTGTAAAGTAATCACAAAGTGAAGCAGACTTTGCTGTTTTATTTATTGTACTATACCATCATTTTCCTGTGAAGTGAGGCTGTGGAGCAGAGATACAAGTCAGAAAACAAACTGTCCTCAGCAGTGCTGTTTGTGCTGAAGTGTCTGACAGAGCATTCTGCATCCCTCAGACCCTCACAGCTTGCTGCCAGTAGTTCTTTGGGCCCACCTTAACCAGGAGAAACTTCTGTGCCAACTCTTTTCACCCTTCATGGAGATGTAGGTGTCATGATCAACAGAGGTTTAAGCCTTCACAGTTTTAATTTGCTTTAATATCAGTGGGTTGCCAGCATCCAGTGTTGTTTGGGATAGACTTCTAAGTTTTCCTGGAGTTTGAGAAACTGCAGTGGCAAAAAGTAAGGGATGAGCACAGCAACTAAGGAGTCAGTCCTAAGCAGCAGCCCCAGTGCAGCCATTTTCAAAATGAGCTCTGACACTTGATAAATTCTGATGCTTTTGTGGTAAATAAGAGAAAATGCCTGACAGTATTGGTATACAAGATATCACAGTTTAACTCTGTTCTATCACTACTCTGCTTTCATTTTCCTGGATACCGAGATGTTCCCAGTGTTTGTTGGCTCCAGTTTATTTTGCACAACAGCACAGCCTTTCTCTTGCTTCTGCACAATTTGACCCACCTGCCTGAGATTTTCAGAGATAACTTTTTCACTTTCTAGAGGCATAAGCACTCTACTCTGTGTACTTTAAGTACATAATTCCTGTTGAATGCTAAATTCACCTGGTAGACTTTGCATCTCCCTAAGCTGACCTTACCAGGTGTTGAAAATAGACATCCCAAAACTATCTTGGCCCTGTGTGTTAGCTGTCACTTTCATGATAATTACATTGTTTTGTTTTGTTGCTCTTTAGCTGCAACAATTGTGGAAGCTGGAAGAGACAAGAAAAACCCAGATGAATTCGCAGTGGCATTGGATGAAACTCTTGGAGACTTTGCATTCCCAGATGAGTTTGTGTTTGATGTGTGGGGAGCAATAGGTGATGCTAAGCAAGGACGACTGGAGTAAGAACTGTGCAGTTTATCAATCCCTGTTTGAAAATACAAAATGATTTGCAAAACATCAGAACTTTAATAATTTTATTGATGTGAATTCAGAGTGCTCTGCACAAGTGTTCTGACCTGAGACTTTCTTCTGCAAAGGAAGGTTTCTAATAGAAATGAAGGTAAACCCAGACTTCTGACAACTGCAATTTAAAACGTTTAATTTGCGTATAGAAATCACTGTGAAAAGAGTGTCAGGTTATATATTTATACAGAAATTTTATGAAAATTAGGTAATTTTTATTGTACATACACTTTGATACCAATATTCTGAAAAGCGTTAGACATATGCAACAAGGAGTTTGGATTATTTTGTCTCTTCAGAGAGGTTTATAAAGTTGTTGAGAAACTATCTAGCTTCATGCTGCAGTTCCCTGGTTTTCTGCTGTCCCTATGTATTAACCTAAAGCCTCAGGTTTTCTTACAGTTTAACCTGGACATTGTTTTTACTGTAGTCAAAGCTGGGAAGAAGCTACCCTGTTTCTTTAGAACCTAAATTCAGGGAATAAAAATTCCTCTGAAACATGAAAACTAAGATTTTTGGATGAGAAAGACTTGCTTGCATTTGTGTCATGATGTGCTCTGCCTGGGTTATTACTGAGCTATGCAGAGTAGAAATGCTTAAACCAGGAAGCTTCTGCTTTATTCAGATGCCATATTATTGCAATAGGAACTGCATAGGAAGAAATAAATGTTAATTTTGATTAATATTAATGCATTTGAATAATATCTATGATTTGGCACTGGAGACTACAGTGTATCATTAAGTGCTTAATTGATCTTTGCATATGGTAAATGATTTCTTTAGATCCCTTGGAGTCCTTTTCTGTGGGTTTTTTCAATATGGCAACACAAGAGAGGTATTGAAGGTGTTCAAACACAAAAGATATTATTGTAAAGTCATAAAGAATTGTAGTTTGGATGACAATGCATGCCTAGACACTGAAAAATATGTTAAACTAATCTTAGATGTTAGGATTTCCAATTGTATTGTATATAAATGTTTATTTTAACTACTAATTTTTTACTAATAAATCTGAGACTATTGCAAATGAAATTGAACAAGAATGTGAGTTCTGACCTGGGAAGGTGTCATAGCTTTTTAGTATTTTTATATTTGCATAAGAATATAAAATAATAATTACTAAAAAAGTTTTTTTCTAAGTCACTATCTGAAGAAAATATCTTTCATTGAACTGCAGAGTTCTCTTTAAAATAAAGATTATGTCAATAATTTTACATGTTCTATGTCAGTGGTTTTTTTTGTCTAAAATCATGACACTTTGAAATATCATTGAAAGAACAGATTCTTGTTCTCTTTACTTTGTTATTGATGGGGGATTCTATACTCCAGCAAATTTCTGTAAAACTTGAAAATAAAACTAAAGGAAGTGTAAGGATGGGGTAAAATTTTGTACATCCCATTGCTCATTTGGGCCCTCAAGGACATATTACTTTGCAAAAGGAGTTTGAGCATTTCTTCTTTTTCAATAATTGCAAGTCTGAGCCCACAATCTTCTGTTGCAGTTGAGCGTGTTCTCTGTCTGGTACAGGGTTACTTCAGCTGATTTACTCATGGCAGTGAGTTAAAGTGTTGTGGGCCATATAATTTGTTCTTTAAACTTCTAGGTGAAAAGCAAGAAGGAAATGCCAAGAATTCCCCGTTGATTTCAAGTCATAAAACTCACGTGTCAAATTTTGTGGGAGTGTGTATGTACACTAGAGTTGGTTACCAACATGCCACTGGTTATAAAATATATTAAAATTAAGAATTCCTTTAAAAAAAAAGATAAAAAATACTATGGATAATGCATTAAATGTTTCCTGTAGCAGATAACCTCTTGTGTTTTGGCCATTCATTTTATTTTAAGAAATTAATGTTCAGTCAATTTACACTCAGGGGAAAATTTGTCTCATTACACTGATAAAATGGTAAGATAAAAATAATCTGTGAAGCTTTAATTCTGCAGAGAGCTGCCTCTAGTCACAGTGGCCTATTTTTGTGGAGTTTATTTCAGGCCTAAGATTTAAATAGTGATTACAACTTTACTAGCATTTACTGCAATAAAACATGTCAATATATCTTACTTTTTCTGTGTTGTCAAAGCATTCACTATTTCCAGCACATAAGACAGGTACCACTACCTAATTTGGTAGATTATTTGCATTTTCCAGCCATGCATGAATAAATTGTCACTTGAAAATCTTACTGCCTTACAAGGCATGATAAATACTTCTCTCTCTTTCTAATGATTTGTGTAGTAAATGAATGTTGTTTTACTAATAAAATAGAGCCTTTAAAACCTAGTCAGTGATGATACAAATATCTTTAGATGCTTTGTACAGTGAAAATGTAATTAAATGTCACTACAAAAATCGGGCCGGTTAGTTAGATATACTAGATATACTAATTCTTAGACATCAGTTCTATTTAAGTGCTGGTGAGAGTGGGACTGTAAACATCTTTTTAGTGTGTGTTGCACTTGGAGGTGAAGGTTGGTGAAATAGTCCACTCAAAATCTGAGGTGGAATGGCACAAAACAGTAACTCAGCCCAAATGCTGCTCTAAAAGTGACTGATTCCTTACTTTTATAATTTCTTGCAGAGCCTGCAGAGAGCTGGCAGACAGATGCAATTTGTGCCTTTTCTTCCAGACTTACTGTTCAAGACAATGGAAAACACACCACCATTTTTCTTCTATTTTTGCAGAGTCTTTAGGTAGTCTTCAGATGCAGCAAGGGGATTTAATGAAATCTGGTGTTCATAAAGTTCTGAACTCATAATCTTAAAAATGTGATGAATGATGAATATTTTACTCTTTTAAAGGAACAATTTTGTAAATTACAGGTACATTTTTTGTGACATCTTTAATATGGCAAATTATGCTTCAGTTAAACCTGATTTTATGCAACCCTATTCATACAGGCATTATTCAAAGAGCTATTAATATAATCAGTCTATTAAGGAAAATCTCATCTGCTATTCAGATTTGAATAATGCATATACTCTTATTTCTGTATATTATTTTCATCACAATTTGTCTAATTTCTCTCCTTTTTGAGATAAATGTAATATAAAGCTTTGAAAATCTTGGGTTTTGTGGATTTGAGAGTGCAATATTAATGTTAAAATTAAGCTAATTTGTAATTAATATTTTGTCAGATTTTTTCTTCCTGCTTTTTAAGAGAACTTCTGCTACTTTTCAAATTAAATATTGTTTTTGACTAAAACAGCTCTGACAATGTCTCTTCCAAAGTTTGAGTATTGTAATAAGATGATATATTAAATTACTCAGTTTTCTTTTTTTTTTTCTTTTTTTTTTTCCCCTGGAGATATTTCAGAACAATTAGAAATCGGAGTGTTGACTCTTTCCCCTTTTGAAAACAAAGGCATCTTTGCTATGAATTTCTGAAGTCAGCTATAGCAATATGAGCTTCATCTAAAATTTATATTCAGTATTGTTATCTTTTCCAGTTCTCTGATTCAATATGTTTGTAAGGCATTTTGCATTTAGGTGTTGTTATGCATTGAAAGATCTCTGATTTGGTTTATGAAAATATGAACAAACTTACAGACTTAGAAGTCAAAGAGAAAATCCTCAATGTTTTGTGAGGATACCTGTAAATAGTAACAGCTTTGACTAAAAAGTATGCAGCCTGCAATACAGATTTTGTCCTCAGAAGAGTTATGTTTAATATGTGAGGTTCAGGCACTGACCACTAAAATAGATTGAGACTGCATAAATGTACAGAAAATATCCTTTTTTCCCTATTGAAACATGCGCTGTCATTAGAACCGTGTCTAAATACAACAACAAAGGGTCTGTAGCTTGAACAGAAGCAATCTCCTGATACATTGATATTGTCTTTGTCTCTCCTCTTCTTGTTGCTGTAAACAGAGAGGTTGTGAACACCTTTTTGAGTTTTCTTTCATGGCACTCCTTACCTAAGTCTCTATTGTGATGTCTGAGGTCTTTCAGAAAAACAGCTGTTGGTTTTGTACCTGACTCATTATTTTGTGAGGTTCTCCCAGTCCCCTGAGAACAATGCAGATTTTCAAGTTGTCATAAACTAATTTTTCTACAGTGTTCAAAAGAGGGGAAAAGTCAGGGAGAAAGAAACATCTGCTTTCCTGTGAAGAGGAATCTGGCAGGTGAGGCAAGGGGCAGTTCCATGGAAATCCCTGCCAGGGTCAGTGTGGAGGTTGAGTGTTTGGCCCCAGTGGCTCTGGTCAGCAGAACTGCTGCTGTGCTTCTTTGCATGTTTGCCAAGGAACTGCTAATGTTTGGTAGGAATGTGGGCTCATGAATGTACTATGGAAATGATTGCCTAATGAGTTTTGTAAGCCTGTGTGTTTTCTCTTGGGTATTAACTGTGATTTTTTTCTCCTTGGACTGAGATAGGTTTGTCCAAACCTAAATGTTGTGAACAATGGTCTCCAAAGCCTTTCTGTGTTTCTCCATTCTGTTTTCTAACCATTGCATGTCAGAACTTTTCATGTAGGCAGAAAGAATGAAAATCAGATTCACGCTAATATTTAAGAATTTCATTACTAAATTTGCTTTATGTTGACTTGCTTTTTTTCCTGTTTTCTTTTGGGATGAATAGCAAAATACATTTTTTTCTTTTTTTTTTTTAGCGTGAACCATGTTAATTAACTATATGAAAGAAATAAGGTATTTGAATTCCAGATGAGCTCTAACTGGAGAAACATATTGCACCACTATATCTAATAATGCAAGTTTCTGCTTACTAAAAAGATTGTTTTATTAAGTTTTCCCAAATCTTTTCTTTGTAGTTTTAAGAGGGGAATAATGGTGAATAGTCAGGGAGGAGACCTCTTAGTTTAGTTGAAAGAGCTTTTAGTGACAGACTTAGAGTTACAAGTTATGCTTGTAACACAGATGACCTGACAACGATTTGTGTAATCCTTTCACTTGACAGCTCTTCCAGTGATGGCAAAAATTTGTGCTTTATATATATAAACCCTCTCTGGCTTGAAATGGGAAAGCAAATATGGTAAATCTATTGCAGGTCACAGTCTCCAGGCATTCATATCATAGTAATGAAATCTTTTTTAAAACCCTTCACACATACTTTTCAAACATTCTTAGTTTTACAATGTGGATTTTGTTTCCAGTGAGTGTTTTAACAGATAATTTGCTAAGCTGAAGTTTTGAAACCTGTGAGTCTTTTTTGAAACATCTCTAAGTAAGTTAAATTTTTAATTATCAGATACAGAAACTGATCAACAGAGTGACATAAACCTCAGCTCTGTTAACAATACCTGAAATGCCCAATGGATGTTTGCCATTAGCATGTACAAATTAGGTATTTGAAAATCCAAATTGCAGGACTACAGAAGTGGAAGTTAACCTTGTCTTTCTATGCCAACAAACTAAAATTGCATGTTGTTTCACAGTTGATATGTTTTCTATTATCTATAAAGCAAACAAGAAATGAAAGGGATTGACTGTGATCAGAAGAAATGTTAAGAGTTACAAGTATGACCTTTTTCCAGGAATAGGAGCATTGGGAACTGAGGCAAAGCTCTAGATAAACATGCTGTAACTATTTTCTCCTTTGGTAAAGAATAAGTTAATCCTTTTCAATATCAAGGATAAGTGACTATAGCTTTAACACTACTTGTCTGTTAGAACTCTGTGCAACCAACTGAATGTGCAATTTTCTTGGCAGGTTCTTGGTTAGAGAGAATTGCTGCAGGGGAAAGGTTCATGACACTCAGCTCAGGTTGGTGGTTTGGCTCATAAGGTCCAAGGCAGATAACACATTGCCTGTGAGGGACCCAGCTCTTTGCTTGAGCTGTGCTCATTGTCAAGCTATTGAGCTAGTGAATTTACCAGAAGACTTTCTCAAGAATTGACCTGGGGAATGATTTCTTTTTTAAGGAGGCAAAAAAAAGACCATGGCACAAAAAGTAGGCATGGGATTGCTGTTCATGAGATTGCTGAGGACACAACCTGGGAAAGATGACATGACTAAAAAGAATAGTGAAATATCATCCAACAAGATCCTTGTTAAAACTTGACCAATAGGATTTTAATAGTTTAACAGTTTAAAATGAAAGGTCATAACTTCAAATTTCAGGGACTGAGGGAAGTTCTTAATTTGAGATGCTACATGAGAAATACCTTGATGCCCCAGTCATTCATTGAATGACTGGAACCCATCAGAGGGCTCCATCTGGGAAAAAATGACTGGTGTGCATAACAGGAAGAAAGATCAGGAGAAACTGGGAGGTAATGTTGCAACCCAGAGCAATGGTGAGATTTTTATTTTCAACCCTGTGCTTGGTGCAGGCTTCCCCTGTTTAAACATTCGACAGATTTGGAAAAAAGGCCTAATAAAATGATCATGAGAATCTTTAAACATTAAACTGAAGATTCTTTGGTACACCTAAAAAAAGTTTGTTAGGGTGGCAAAATTCTTGGAGAGAGGAGTTCTTCAAGCTAACCAGCTGCACTGCCAAGAATACAGATGTGGCCACAAGCTGCCTTCAGTCTGGAAACACTAAGAAGGATTTCTAACAGAAATGGAACAGTATGGAAGAGTATGGGGACAAAAGCCAGTCTGATTTTAGGGCAGAACTTTAACCTTTATGAAGAGAGGCTGTATGAAATGGTTGCTGGAGCATTAGCAAACAAGTTGTGATCCCCTAATAGGTTCCTTTTGTCCCCAAGAATTGTTTTATCTGTGTTTAATTGCCAGATGCTTTGAACTTTCACAGTTTGAATTTAAACGAGGACAGGTTTGGAAAAGGCAGGTGGGATTTTTTAAAACTGGAATGAAGGAACTTGCCTTTTTGACTGCAATGCAATGCCAAAGCCCTCCTGTGGTCTCTCATCAGGGTAGATGGTTTTGGATGTTGCTACTCCAAAGGTGCAGAGGGACATGACTATTCTTTTGTGTGCTAAATGTATGGAAGCTGTGTCAGGGGAGATGTCTCTGGAATGCTGAGCTTGCTACTCCTGCTGGAAGTCAAGAAGAATCATTCCCATCAACAGCTACTGGACTTTTCCTTTGGTGTTGAAAGATCTTGGTTTATGTGTGGATTTGGTGTGCTACACTAATATTTCTATCTTTGAACTGTGTTTAAAGCCATCACTACAACTTTTGAGTGTGAGGAAGGAGGCTGCCAAGGTTTCATCCTATCCCCAGGAACAGGTAAGAGTTCTAGTTCTTCATCTAGAATTAAGTGTAGGCACTGCATTGCCCAGGACATAGGAGGAGGCAAAATTCTTTTTATCTTATATCTGTGCTTGGAGGAAGAAAGGGTGCAGACAAAATGGTGTCTGTGGGTTATGCTGCAGATTGTTCTTGGGACACTATTTTCTCCATTGTCTAGATTTCTAGTCCCTAATAAATAAAAAAATGCCTGTAATTTGTACCCTGCTAAACTCACTACAATATGTTCTCCTCCTGCATTTCTGGCTTTTCAAATTTGTGGTTAGTCTCTTGAATGATCTGGGGAAAAGGGATTAGTAAATAGCTTTGGCATTAATCTGTATTCAGCTCTGTGTTGAACATCCATTATTTTTATGATTATAATAAAATGAATAGCCATGTAACTGCTGCCTTGGGTTTTCAATTAAATGCATTAATACATATGCAAGAAAATAGCCTGTCTCAATAGTATTTATAGGGAAAAGAGTATTTTTCAAGATTTGTGGCAAATCATTATGCCTTTTTTTTTAATATGGCATTTGGAAATATGAGAGTGGAATTGCCAGCATGCTGCTTTATTACTTGCAAGTGGAATGTGTGATAATCAGCCCTTTGCAACACTTCTTAATGATGACAATTTCCAGTGCATAAAAATCAGGCTTTATAACCTGATGAACAAGTCTGTAATCAGTGCCTGGTTTAGTAAGAACATGGTTAATGCTTGCAAAAGGTCCTAAATGCATATTTACAGCTTTGCAGAATTATGTGTAAAAGACATTTTGATGGCATGAGTGAAGTGTGTAAAATCCTGGTTTATTCTGATGGTATGAGAGCTGGGGGCTTTGCTTTCCTCATTGTTTCCAAACTGCTTTCTCCAGCATGCTTTATTTCCTTCATCTTTGCCACATGTCAGGATGATGCCTTTGACAGTTTTGTTTGCTTACAGCTTTCCTTTTCCTTTGGGCCTGGTAGCTTTGCCAAACAGCACTGAACAATAAGGGAGTCACTTTTCCACCCAGCTCAGCTTTTGTCAGACTTTGCACTCCAGCTCATTCTTCTATCCCTTCCAGCTGTATCTTGTATTTGGGGCCTTGTGTTCCTGCCTTTGAGTCTGAAAGAATGGTCTTATTTCACTCTTTTTACAGATGTTGTTCCTCATGTGTGAGTAACAGACTGCCTGGTGTCTATTACTATTTCCACCATAACAAATGCAATGGCAAAAGTCACCTTGACTTTGTAGCATTGAAATTGGCTGATTAAAAAGAACACCATAATTACCATTCTGCTGTATTATTTACTTCAGTTCTAGAGCAAGTAGGAGTTTAAGAAGTTTTCTAAATCTTCATTCCCTTATCCAGAGCTATTAATAAAGCCTAACAGGTAATAAGCTCACTAGGATTAGTATGAGACAAGAAGTGTTATGTGCATAATTCAGTCATTTTACTCGTAGCACTAAACTCCTTTTAGTGAATTGTTTAACTGCAGAAGGATTTTAATCTTCTATTAGTAAGAGCATCTGAATAGAATAATGAATAACCTCTAACCAGTTGCACTGTGAACTTGCAGGATTTCCATCTTCCTTCCCAATGCCACTCTATCTGCCATAACCTCAAACCCAAGATTCCTGGGCTTTCCCATTTACCAAATTGGTGTTTGCTAATTTACACAGAAACAGAGGCAGGTAAGAGAAATTTTTGAGTGTTGAATTATTGCAATGTATCATAAACAGTTCTCAAAACATTACCTTCAAAATCATCACAGAAACTTCTTTAGAATCCAGGGCAACTGGCTCAAAAGCCTTAAAAAACAAACTGAAATTATTTATACCTGATACTGTCACTGTGTCGATAGAAAACAAGCCCTGTGATACATTTAAATGGACAGACAGTTCAGATTTTATGAATTTAAGAAGTTTATTTTCTACAGCCCATCACTGTGAATGAATTTAAGGGGATAATAATTGATGGGAGGGTTAAGTAAGGAGAAAAAAATATTTCTATTTACACACTTCAATTTATGAAGAGGAATGTATTTTTTTTGTCTGGAAAAATGATTCTTTATTGACTGCAGTTAATAAACTTGGATTTTCATATCAGGTTTCCACTCTCTGAGGAAGTACATAAATCTATTCTCAAGCATCTGTGCTGAAAAGCATCTCATCTAGACAAGGACTAGCTAAGTATAGACAAAGTCGCGTATGATCAACTCTTAGTGGGATTTACAAGAAAAATGGTTTTATGTTTGCTTACAAGCATGTGGGGACAAAGATGTGAGCTCTGCTTTGTCAGAGTCCATGGAGAAGCAGGGAAGGATTTCTCCTGAAATATATGAAATGACACTTCTCTTGTCAAGATTAAAACAAGCTTTCCAGCAGTTTCTCCTTCCTGCTCCTTCCCTTGGACTAATTCCAACCAGCTTCTTGCAATTATCTCCCCATTATGTTCATGTGTGACAGGAGTTTAAAGGATGACATCACCCAGACACATATTGTGATATGTGTGACTAATCAGTAGTTAACAACGCAACAATTAATTCCTCTGTGGCATTTTATTTGTCACTTAAAAATACTCCTTTGACTCACAGAGTAACTCATACCCTGCAGGAAAAAATTCTCAGCTCATTGGAGCTGATCTGCAGTTATCACTTGGCTGGTCTCTCCACTGACTCCACTCTCCTCATTTATTTTAACCTTGATCTGAGATTTTACCTCTCTTTTTTATGTCCTTTTATTTGCAGTGGAATGTCTGTCTTGCTTCCAGGCAGAGCAAAGGAATAAAAAAGTATTATGAAAAGGAAATAAAAAAGTTTAAAAAAAAAAGCAGCAGGCCTTTCTTTCTTCAACAAGCCTGTGTGATGAAGAACAAAAATAGCTAAAATAAGGTATGCCCCTGTGTGAATATTTCCCCTTGAGCTCTAGGCTCAGTGCAAGAAGTATCAGTGTTTCCCACAGTGTCCTCATTTGCACTTCCTTGCTTTTCCTTGAGATCAGTCCTTCTTGTAGTTTCTCTGTGGATTTACTTATTCTTTGGGAATTCATCCTCACAAGAATAAAATTTTCTACCTATTTGACTGAATCTATTTTCAGCATGGCTCATGAAACTGAGAAGCCAATGACATCTGTTTTTCTGAAGAAAAAAAAAGTTTCAAGTCTTCTCTACTTGGTTAATCTGCACAATCTGCACATATCTTTTGGAGTACTTCTTTCATTTTTATTCATAATGAGAGTTCCAAGTGATGTGGTTTTGGCTGTCATGTGGCCTGAAAGCATGAGATTACATTTTAAGGTCTTATAGGAACATTAAGGTTCTATAGGAAATCTTTTCATACACTCATTATTCTACAGAGGTAGCTGAGGCAGTGAGGGAGTGAATTGTCTATTAACAATCTCACAGAGGCAAGCAGGACGAACCAGAGGCAAAGCAACTTCTACTATGTGCAGATAAAACATGAACTTTTACTGCCAAATTATTAACATATTTCTAGAAATATGAAAGCAAAACAGATTATAACTGGATTATAAATGTTAAGGCAACAGAATATTTAAAATGCATGCAGGTAACTACTGTGTACAGTCAGTGAAATTTCCTGTATTCTTAAAGGGCAACAACTATTTGGAAAGATTTCTGAAACATGATTAAGTGGTGGAGTGCACCCTGTCTGAAAAGATAATAGTTGAGATATTTGTGGTTAAGTTAGATTTATTCTTTTGAGAAATTTGTTCTAATAAACATTGGAGTTTTTCTTTAAGCTGAAAAATCTGATTTGTCCAAATGGAACCTTTTCTTAACCTATTTGATTCAGTTTGATAGCTGAAGATACTCTGTTATACAGGGAGTTGGGCACTCCTTCAGCCAGAGAACAGAAAATCATTTTATTGCAATAAAGGTGCAGTCAGAGCAGTATAATGACTTTCAGTCACTTTTGAAAGCTGGGCAATTTTAACCTCTTGCATAACACCTTCATACTGGTCTGGTAATTTCCACATCAATCTGGTAATTTCTGTCTGAGATCTTCGCATATCTCTGAAATGTGTGGGTAGGAATATAAGGGGCTTCAGGAGATGCAGTCTATTATGTTGCCAGTAAAGTGCTCCAATGGATGAATATTCTTAAGCTGAAAAAATACCTCAAACAAGAGAAGTGCCATTTCTTGACCTAAACATGAACTTTCAAGGAGCTCTTTCTATCATGAGAAAAATCTTCCCCAGTTTGATCTTCCCACGTAAGCTGATGTAAGTCTCATGATTTAAAGGTCATAGGGCTTCTCCTGTTTTGGTGCCTTACATTTATGTATCCATGTTCCTGTGTCCCAGAAGTATAATTACAGCTTCTTTTAACAGCACATGTGAATGCAATGTGTTTGCCTGCATCTGTGGTGGTTATACTACCCCTTCATTCTTGGCCACGGTAAAACAAGGTAAGATGTGAACCCCACAGAGTCCAAATGTAAATAATAGCACAGGGAAAGGAAGGAAAACAGCAAAGTGATCCTTAGAGGAAGCTCTTTCTGAAGATGTGGTGGTTAAACAACAGTTTATCTTAAGTTCAAATCCCCTCTATTTGCAGTCATTAATCAATGCCTTTGTCAGGCACAGTTGGGTTTGTATCTTTTTGGTGTGCTGCCTGCGATGTTATCCTGGGGAAAAGTGACTGATGCTTGTCTTGAACGTTCCCCTCTGTTCCTCCTGGCCCTGAGGAAAACAGGAGGGGCAGAATGGTGCTCTGCCGTGGAGGGATGTGTCCTGGGGGAGCTGGAGAGCAGCACGCTGGTGCAGGGCTGCTCAGCAATTGCAGGGCTGCTGGCAAGCTGGAGGCTCTTTTGTGGGAGGATGTATGTCCTGATGTACATTTTTATGTGATCATTTCAAGGCCAAGCTGTTCTGTTTACTGGAGATATCACCCCCACTCTGTTCTCAAAGGGAATACTCACAGATATGCATGTCCTTGCTATTTTTCAGCCCAAGACTATATATGTAAAAGCTGGACATTATTTGAAAGACTAAGGATCTTAAATATTTTTTTAAAAAATTAAATATTTTCTCTCAGGAGCAATACTTAAAGAATTTAAAGACCATCACAATTATTGTTGGAGGTGTATTTCTCTTCCACAGAATGATTTCCATTACTCATGAAGAGTGGCTTAGGTCTCAGTGTTTGTCAGGTCTTAAAATCAAGCTGTGGATATCTACAAAACAATGAATATATAAAAGCTAATTTATACGGTAGTGGAGACTGAGAGTCTCTTTTTGGTCCAGACATTTTTATATTGTAGAAATTTCCAGTTACTTCTTAAGCCCATTTTATATATCCTTCCTAAATGTTTAAAGACAATAAATCTTGTTTTACTGTTTTCAATCTTTTTTTCTCTTCTTGTTTTAAAAGAAATGTTAATGCACCAAACTACATATAAATACATTACCATGCAGTGCAGCTTTACCTATAATGACAAATACACTGGCCATTAATTGAATGGAAGGACAAAGTATTTGGCTATTTCATAAATGTATCAGGACTATGTGCTAATTCATTAATCAGAATACATTTGAAACTGAAATAAATTGAGATTTAGTAAGTAATTAACAAAAATGCCAACCAGTTTCTACTGCAGATGCTGCATTTTTTTTCCAAAGAATACTTCTCACTCCCCATCATTTTCCCCATACTTGCAGAAATGCATTTTCACTAACTACTAGATTTTTAAGACTGTAATTGTGAGGAAAAGCTTGCTGAGCTCATGCTTGAGTTACCTGTTTCTATCAGCTCTATCTTTAGTAAACACTTTGCAGAAGATTCTAAATCATCTTGTATCAGAACAACGCAAGGACAATCAATTCTGCTCAGGGAGCACTGTATGAGATGCCAGGATGGAATTAAACCCTCTTTGAATTACACTTGTGTGCTCATGAGAGCCCTCTGAGCTTTCCCTTCTGCTGGGGTTGCACCAGGGCGTGAGGGAGGGACTGTGTTTCCTGCAGGATGTGAGTATCTGGTGAGAGGGTTGTGTCCTTGCCTGGCATTCCCGAGAAGCTGCTCCCAGCCCGGCGTGAGGAGCGCTCCCAGCCCCAGGGGATGCGCGGGGCTCTGCAGCTGCAGCTTCAGAGCCACCAAACCCTGGGTGTTACCAAACACTTGTGCTTTGCCCCTGGTGTCACCAAACCCTTTTGCTCTACCTCTGGTGTCACCAAACCCTTGTACTTTGCCCCTGGGTGTCACCAAACCCTTGTGCTTTGCTCCTGGTGTCACCAAACCCTTGTGCTTTGCCCCTGCTGTCACCAAACACTTGTGCTTTGCGTCTGGTGTCACCAAACCATCTGGATCGGCTGCAGCTGGAGCCATCCTGCTGCAGACTGAACTGGGAAGTGTTTTTCCATCAGGGAAGGCTGTTTCGGGAAGCAATGACTCAGGAAAGGACGCCGGGGGCGAGGGAGCTCCCAGTGCAACATCATGGAGGTGATTCCCTGTCTGAACAAGGGAGTAGGAAATTGTTCAAGCTGTAATTACCCATGCTATAGTGGTTACCAGAATATCACAGTCAGATCTGGAAGTTTTTTGGTCAGAGAGGTGCAAGAGAGGAACTCTGAGATTTGGAAGCCTTTTTCTGCAGCAGGATTCAGCAAAGTTTATTAAAGAGAAGATAAAGGAGCAGCTTGCCCATATGTGCAGTATAGATTTGATAACAGCAGCTCTCCTGTCTGGCTGAAAGAGGTAAAATGGGAACCATGCAATTAAATTTAAGACTAGGCAGTTTAGATTCCAAGCAGGCACATCTTAAACAGTGGGAATGATTTGCCAGTGGAATGATTTAATAAAGATTGTAATAAATTTCTACTTATTGGACATTCTAAAATCTGAAGTGGATGCTTTTTGGAAGGAAATGCTCCAATTCAAACAAGATGAATACATAAGTCTTATAGCATAATTTATTCTAGAGGTCACAGTGGATTATTGTAATGATCCTGTCTATCCTTCTATTATGCAAAAGAAATTGTTCAGTAGTTGGTCTGTGCACTCATATCATATGAAAGGATAATTTCTCTAGCAGACCCAAACTAAATTACTTTAACAGAGAAATCTCAAGTCCACTTTTGAGATTCTAGCTTTTGTCCTAGAAGGAATGGTGGCCATAACTCCTTTGGTTTTGTTGCCTTGAATTAGTTAATCAGACTAAGAGCTGCTACTGTGTTTAATGTTGCTCATGTATCTTGAGCCAACATGAAGCAATAACGAAAAAGGAAATTACTAGTTTTATTTTCAAATTTTAAAAATGTACAGCAGTGGGACTGTTTTGCAGTATAAATTTGAGGCAATATAAATGAGGCTTCATTCAGCTGATTTGTGAATAAAGTTAATTGCTGGTCTATGAGCTCTTCCTGACTGCAAAGTCATAGGGGAAGGGCAGGTTGTTGCTGTGGGATATCTGGCAGAATGCAGATGTACACAGTAATTCACCCTTCCTTGATGCATTGGTGCTCCTCTCTGCTTGGTTTCTCTATTGGTATACAGAGATTAGGTGGATACTAAAATAAAGCTGTGCTATTGCAGAGCTCAAAGGGAGGTGATACTAGGGAAACTTCCCCAAAACAGAAGACATCATGGCAAATTTGGAAAAGAGATAAATAAATGTTAAGGATAGTTTAAATGGAGAAATTCCATTTAGAATGGGATAGTTAATGTCTAAAATATATATAATTTAGTTACTTAAAATGCATTTGATTTGATGCTCTAAGCACAGTTTAATACAATTCTAAAGATCAGCATTATTCCATGTTGCTTTAGGAACAAATATTTAATACTAATGATTCTCAGTCATTTGCATTTTCCTAAACTTTCTGAACTAGACATGTGTCAGCACGCAGGAAGCATTGCTGCCAGGCATTTCACACCTAGAGGGAGTTCTCTTTATTTCTCCACCAATAAAGCTATTTCTTTCCTGCTATATAATTTTTTATGATGTCTGCTGTTGTTGTTTTCAGGGGTTTTTCTCCTTCTATACCTGGTACAGATACTCTAATCTGCTCACAGTGACTACCTCATCTTTTGCCTAGGTACTTGCATTCCATGTAGAACCCCACAACACGCAAAATAAATTGGTAGAATTGTTGATATTGCATCAGGTTGTGACTTTGGAGGCCTTTTGTTAGGAATGTTTGTTCTCCTAAGTGGTTACAGCTGGCAGACTGCACCCTGCACACCTGTTTGAAATTTGGCTCAGGGTTAAATTCTGTGTGCCTGTGATTTGTCGTGCCTTTGATTACCAGTGGTTTACATGTTATGGAGAAAACACCAGGAAACCACATGCCTTTATTTAGATTTTCCATTCTTTCCATTTCAAGGTAAGTAAGAATTATATTTTGAAACGGGTGATTCACAGGCACATGCAATTCACTCCAATTTGGCAGTGATACTGAACCATAGTGTCACATCCTTTAAACACAGCACAAAATTTGCTAGTCTAAAGAAAATGGGCCTGTTTATATCACTGAAACTTCCTTGGTCTTATCATAGCCTTTCTTTTAATAACTTTCTTTGTTTCCTCCTCTAATGGTGCTATATATTCAGGTAGCAATGAAGGCAATAAATCAGACATTCCTATTTAGTCAGATGAGCAAATATACTTTACTTACTTGAAGAACAAAGAAAGGTGGATGAGCTGACTCACTACAAGATTTCTTCTCATTTTTTTCTCATGTATGCAGTACTGCAATGGCAAAATTACCTCTGATTTATTCCTACAAAAGATCATACCCAGAAATTGCTTTATTTTATGCATCTGAGTTATTTTCCCAGTTGCATTTTCTTGCTTTATTCTTTTTCATTGATTTATTGATAAGATATAAAGGTTCTAGAACTGAAAGCAAAACTGTGGATATGTTTACCTTTGGACCATCTACTGTGAAAGGCAGATGATTTGTTTACCTTCCAGAGAACAGAAAATTTTTCATTGGTTCACCCTCCATGACCAGCAAAAAGATCAGGGCTCAGCAGGTGGCATAACTTTCTGAAGGGTTATTTTTTTGACATAAATGCTCAATGTAATAGTATTTAATTGCTTCTGCTAAGCTTTTATTAAGTGGAAAGCAAGATGGATCTCAAAATGATGGATGGAGACAGGGTCTAATGTGCATTTTCAAGACACAAGTGCCTTGCTGCTTCATCCTCACTCACTCTGGCTCAACTTTCTGTGGTGTTTGATCAGCTGGGCTGTTCTCAGCTGGGAACATTGGATCAGCAAATGCTAATATTGACTCTCTTCCTGCCCAATTGGGCTTTCTCTTGAAAACTACTGTGATTTACATGTTGAAGGTACAAAACATTGTTCAAGACACGGCTACTTTGAGCATTGGTAAGAAGAAAGAATTCAAAATCCCAACTCAAAGGCAGTGTGGTTTCTATCCTATCACTGGGCCATTTGGGCTGCATGGAGAACACTTGTTAAACCTGCCTGATGCCTCAGACTTGCCTCTTATCTCACAAAACACAGAGGAAGCAGAGCTCAGAAGCAGGCCAGAGACAGAAGTATTGATGTTACTTCTGAGCACTGAACTGCACTGGGAAGGCAGCTCTTACATGTCTCTCTTAAAGACAAGATAACATGGTTTCTCTTTCAGAAATGTGCTAGAATAAAACACCTTAAGTAACAACATTGTTTTTAAATTTAATTTGTAAGTCCTCAAATACTCTGAAGTTTTCATTGTTGGTGTTTAATAAATATTTTTATAATTCTGAGTTGCCTATTTTACTTGCTTAAATTCCCATTTATTTAAATGAGCAAAATTGCTTTGCAGGTCTGTCTCTTGTGTTTAACATTTCTTCTCTCTTAATGTGTTTGTTTTTGTAAAATGGCATCTCTTTTTAGAGTCCAGAATAGGTTATTTAATGAAATATTTGAAGGCATTGTAAAATAATATTGAAGAAATTCTGAGTGAAGAACTCTTCGTGCTGTGATGTGCATGAGGTCTGAGGAAAAAAATGCACTTGCATAGTTACAGCATGTATCACAATACAGAAGCTGTATTAAGCAACCTTGAATCTGGCATTTCTTAACCTTTGAGCGTTTGCAACCCCTGTGTGTAGCTCACCTCCTGTTGTCACCTAACAAGGAGAGAATTATGATACAACAGATGTTTAACCAGAATGAAATCCAGGGTTCCTTCCAGTAAAGCTAACTGAAGTAAAGAAAAGCTACATTACAGTAATATTCAACATAAAATGCTTGTGTCTGTGTTGTCCTCTTTCTTATCTATACTGCTGATTTCCTTCCAATGCTCTCAGCTAACTTCTGCTATTTTTGTGAAAAACACATGTTCTGAAGATTGAATGCAAATTAACAAACAAATAGTGTGAATTCTCAGCTGGATAAATTGCTATGTGTCCATTTTGAAGTAAAGCTTTCAGTATTGTCTCTCATAGGAACTTTCTGGACTAAATGTCCAGCACACAGCTGGATAAACACATCCTGTCATGGGTGAGAAACTGGCTCAAAGAGTTAGGGTTCAGGGAGGCACGAAACCTGCAGCCACAGGGACACTGGTGTTGCAAAAGGCTTGCCAAGGTGAGCACTGCAATCATTCTGCTCTCTCCACACCTTTCACATCTGGGCCGCCAGCATTTCAGAACAGTTTATTGCAGCGTGGGAGAACAGCTGAAGCAAATTAAATAACAGAAAAGCATGCAGGATGAAATGGCTGAAACCTCTTTCTGAGTATAGGAATGGTGGAAGTCAGATCATCAACAGCAAGACATTGACTAAGATTTCCAGAGCAGAAATATGAGGACCAAGTTGGTTAAATTAGATGGGATGCTTTCACCCATGGTTTACATGCACTACAATCAGCCACCTTCATATTTAGAAAACCAGTTAGGAAAAGGGATACACAGTTTAAAAATGTTTTACTTATTTAAAAAAAGGAAGAACAAAAGAAAGGTTTCTTCATTTTGGCTGTCTGGGTTTGCCTGGGGAGCTTATCCAAAAGAATCATGAAACATCTGGCCAGTTGAGTTGAGTGCCCACAGTTCTGAAATGTGAAATATCCATCCTAGCCCAAGATGTCATAACAGCAGAGGAGTCCTGGCATGGCTCTGGGGCTGTGTTACCATGATCTCACTTGCAGTAATTCTCCCTTCTCGGGCCGGAAAAGGCCCCACTGTGGTGACTGAGAGGGGAACAGTGCGAGTGCAAGGGTGGAAACAGTCTGGGGAGGTCCCTGTGTGGGGTTGATAGAGCTCTACTGTGACAGCAGTGTCAGCCACGTAAGCAAAACACTAACAGAGCCAAGTGGTGTGTGTATGTGTGCGTGTTATACTTTCCAGTGTGAAGAACAATTGCCTCCCTGTTTTATATAGGAAAATAAGTGATTTTCAAGAAGAAAATTAGCGGCGGTTAATGGATTGCTCAGTAAATAGCCTGGAGGGTCCTGGATGAATCATAGCTGTCCAGCAGTATAACCAACACACAAAGCTTCTCTACTATTCTCATCTCTTCCACTTTTTTTTACTTTAGTGTAATGTGAAGTACTCCTATGAACCAGTTATTTGCTCTGTTTCCTGTGTACTATTTCTGTGGAAGAGACCAAGTGAATACAGTGTGTCCTTGCTCCTGCAATAAGAGCAGTTTGAAAATCTAGTAACTTTTCTTTCATGACATAAGATTTGATATGTACCATTCTCTCTTCTTTCATCATCCTTACATAGTCTTCAGGATTAAATCTGTTTTGTGTGCTGTTTCTGGGATGTTCAGTATTTAGCTAAGTCGTAGGTAGGTCTCTGATTAGCTCTTCACAGTAGGTGATGAAGCAGTATAGAAATTTCCAGGATGATGATGAGAGTCCTGCTTTATTCTTGCTTTTGCTGCAGTTGATGCAATAGATGCCAACTGACCTAGTGAGTAAGGCAGTGGTAAATAAAGTTTAAAGTATTTTTACAAAAAGTAACTTCCCAGACTGGATTCAACAATACTGTGACAACAGTATTCCTGTCTGGAATTGCAATATGCTATATTTGATTATTGGTAATTTTCTTTCAAAAAAAACCCCAAACCAAAACAAAAAAAACCTTTTGAATGGGAGTATGGAGCCTCTGCTGGGATCTTTAAGATGGTATTTTTTAGTGATGTCCTGAATCTTTAATAGACCAAGAATTTTCAGGAGTGGGCTGCTTGTGAAGATTGCTACTTTTTATATTTTGGAATTATTGTTTGCTGAACTGGCTTACGTGCAGGGTCTTTACATTGAGTGGCCCTGTATGCACTTATACTGCTTTTTCATAGTATTACCAACAAAATGGACACTGGTCAACATGCATAAGAAGAGCTGATAAGAGCTTAGGTGTGAGGTTGGATCTGCTGACGCTGTTGCAGAGTGTGATGGTGTAAGAGAACGTTTCTCAGTAGGAAGATCTGTCTGCAATTATATAAAGATGGCCAATGCCCTTTCCCAGATTTACAGTCTTAAATTATATGGTAATATGAAATGTAGTGTAGGACATAGAAAGACTTATTTTGGCAAATGAACATTCATGAAAATGAGTGGGGTTTTGAATTTATATTCTATTTTTAAATTTATTTAACTGCTCCAGGAAAAGAGACACAGTGAATCATTTTATTATTGCACAAAACCAGTCATCACATACTGTATAGAGGAACTGGCCTAACTGCAGTCCATTGGTCCAAATCAACAGCATCTTGAAAAAATTACCTCATTACTTCAAGTAATACTGTTTTATAATCTGTGTGATAATAGTGGTTATGGTAGAAAACAGAAACGTGGCACAGTAGAATGGTTGTATTGAGGGTTTGAGGGAGACAAAGTTGCAAGTAGAGTGACTGTCTTATCCTCTATTTCCTCTTAGAAAATGTAATTTAAAAAAACATTTTTTTTAAAAAAAACCCTGGCCAGGGTGAGAAGTGTTATTAATTACAAATATTTCAGATTATTTATTTTTATTTTTTTAATTTACAATCACATAGGCAATCACAGTTCTTTCTTTCTGTTCCGGGATTTTAGAATCATGGAAGTTTGGTAGCCTGGAAGAAACGGGAACAGTTTTTTTTACAACATATGTGTATTAATAAGTTGAATGAATGGTGGGAATTTCCCAGATAGAGCTGAACACTGGACTCTTAAACTGGCATATAACTTCTGGTGTGCTGCATTCCTGGCAGAGAATTTGAGCTCTGAGTAAAAGGAGAGATAAAAAGGCCTCAGCAAACAAATGGAAAGTGGTTACCCCATGCAAATAAAATATGACCAAGGATGAAGTGGTAGAAGAAATTATCTGAGACTGACAAAGGTATTTTCTTTCACTGAATGATATGCCATGCTCAACAGAGAAGTTGGCAGTTTCTTCAGGTTACAGGCAGCCTATCATGTTTGTAAAGCTTTCAATTACAAAGTGATTATGAGGAAGAAATTCTGGATATTGTCTGTTTATGGTTTACCTCAAGCTGCTTCTTCCTTTCAAATTATCTTTTTCTTTTTTTAATTTATTTAAATTATTTTAATTAATTAAATTTAATTTCTTTTTTTAATTTTAAAATTTATTTTTTCATTTAATTTATGCAAACAGTGATTCTGCAAATGATTCTTTATTTCTTGCTCTTATTTGCATAGGAGTATAGACAAGGCCATTAACTTTAAGAGGACAGTTATGCCAAATTAATTGTGGTTATTTTAGAGCAAGTCCTAGTTACAGGTTTATATCATGGTTCTAATCCATACAACCAAACACAAGGGGTGAATTATACTCAAAATACAGGACAATTCTAGAATGGTTTTAAGAACAAATTCTTTGCCTTTTTATTAAAACCAGCAGGGTAATGGTATATGTCAACACATGTGTTTGATTTGGGTACGTTTCCTGCTCTGGACCACCTCATATTCTTTGTTAAGAGCCAGGAGTGAGTGATCTCATGGATGATTTTCCAAGTGGTGCTAATGAAGGACTTCCTTGCCAGGTGCTCAGCGTGCTCCACTCCTCTTGCTTTCATGATTGAGGACATGCTGCATTCTCTGGGTTACAACCCTGTTCTTTTTATGAGTTCAAGTCAGCATTGCCAAAAGGAATATAAACAGCACTGAGGCTTACTTTGAGGACCCCCTAAATTAGCTAGGTTTTGGTTTTTTTAACTTAGGAATATCAAAATCTACATTTGGAAAATATTAGTGTAACATATAAATACTGTCTGCTAATTTCACAGAACAGTCTTCATGTACGACTTGTGGAAATCAGTTTTATGTTATAGGAATAAAGATCTAAAGTCTCCTACTGACTTAAGAGCCCTCTGGAGCAGTAACTAACTCAGCTTTCCTTCTTGTTACATGATCCAACCTCTGTTTCAAAACTCCCCATTGTGGCCAATTAATTTTCATGTAGTTTCCTGATAAAGCCTCAAATAGGCTAATACTTGGATATAATACTGTGCATAGTTACTACTGACAGCATCCTGCAATCCTGAAAGCTGCGCTATGTGCCTTTTAATTATTTTTAAGGAAAAAACAGATCAGAAATGTGAAATGTAGTAGGTTGGGTTGTTTTTTTTTTCCATTAAATTGTGTATTTGGGGTGTCTGGAAATGAAGAAAGGGGCATATNAAAATACAGATCAGAAATGTGAAATGTAGTAGGTTGGGTTGTTTTTTGGTATTTTTTTTTCCATTAAATTGTGTATTTGGGGTGTCTGGAAATGAAGAAAGGGGCATATTTTCAGCTTTTAATTTTTCAGCAAGATGACGACTTGTAGAGAGTGTATTCAAAAGGGAAAATCTTTCCTCTTGTCATCTGGGGACATAGTCTGCATTGTGGGAAATGTGTTCCTTGTAGGACAGAGATGGGCAAGAGAGTGGAGATTTTAAAGGTGTGCTGGTATTCATGGTCAGAGCCCTCCCTGGGGCTGTGGCTTACCCAGCAGGAGAGGAGCTGCAGGAAGGATCACCAAAAATTGGGGCTATGGTAAAGTCAGTGCTGCAGCTTCATGGCTGGAATATTCCTTTTCTTTTCCACTGCTCCTGTAGGTAAGAGACTTTCTAGTCTTCTTCATCCCTTTGGAGTCATGACTGGTGCTGTAAAAAGGGCTAATTTCATTTCCAGTCTTGTTTAAACCAAGATACAGTGACAGTGCTGCAGTTCAGTGTAGGCTGCTCTGAGCCTTGGCTGCTGCAGTCCTTGTTAATAAGTCCTTGTTAGACTATCTCAAAGGGAGAAAAAAACTTGGTTTATTTGTTCTGATGATAGCTTAATACTATCTTATGTCTAATGATACTGTGCTTCTTTAAGGAGGTTTGTCCCATTCTTCCAAATAATTCCTATTGTGTACAGATAAAAGATGTGTTAGTCCAAGGACTGATTGAGGTTTTTAGATATCAACATATGTGTTAGATGGGCATGATAAAAGCTTTGTGAGTGTCCCAATAAAATATGAAAAGTAAGTTCACATTAAATGCTCAGACAAAATGTAACTGTGTATTGAAAATGATAGAAAGGCCATGCCACAGAATTCTCAAAAAGCACAGGGAAAATTTGCAGCAAGAGATGAATGAGCTGCAATAAATTTCTAACAAAGGGGTATAAAATCCGTTCAGATGGGCTTATAATGACAGCAGCAAGTAGACAACACTGTAAAATTAAAAGTTTAAAAACCAGAATAATTAAAGAATATTTGTAGTGGCTTTCTTTCACCGCACTACCAGAACAGTTGTTAAAATTCATTTTCATGGGCACTCTAAGCTTCACATAATACAGAAGTTACAGCACAAGTGACTGGTCTCTGTCAGTATCTCTGAGCAAGGTAAATTATAAAACTTACTGTGTTGAGATTTTTTTTCTATTTTTTCCTCAGATTAATTAATTATCATGCATATTGTCCTGGTGCAGTTTAGTTAGATATAAACTTAGTTTATATCTAAGCTCTGCTGAAAAAACACATATAAAACTAGTGTTTATATAAAGCACTGTTTAAGATGCAGAAGTACGATGTTATTTTGTCAAACATTTAATATTTTCACACATCTGGACAAGGCTCANTAAGTTCACATTAAATGCTCAGACAAAATGTAACTGTGTATTGAAAATGATAGAAAGGCCATGCCACAGAATTCTCAAAAAGCACAGGGAAAATTTGCAGCAAGAGATGAATGAGTTGTAATAAATTTCTAACAAAGGGGTATAAAATCAGTTCAGATGGGCTTATAATGATAGCAGCAAGTAGACAACACTGTAAAATTAAAAGTTTAAAAAACTTAATTAAAAAAATAATTAAAGAATATTTGTAGTGGCTTTCTTTCACCGCACTACCAGAACAGTTGTTAAAATTCATTTTCATGGGCACTCTAAGCTTCACATAATACAGAAGTTACAGCACAAGTGACTGGTCTCTGTCAGTATCTCTGAGCAAGGTAAATTATAAAACTTACTGTGTTGAGATTTTTTTTCTATTTTTTCCTCAGATTAATTAATTATCATGCATATTGTCCTGGTGCAGTTTAGTTAGATATAAACTTAGTTTATATCTAAGCTCTGCTGAAAAAACACATATAAAACTAGTGTTTATATAAAGCACTGTTTAAGATGCAGAAGTACGATGTTATTTTGTCAAACATTTAATATTTTCACACATCTGGACAAGGCTCATGTGCTATCTGGAGCTGCAGTGTGCTGAATTGAAGGGAAGACTCTTCATGAATGTGTTCAGCATTTTCGGACTGCCAAAGGAGGATGGCTGGCTTTGGTCTGGGTGAAGCCTGACTGAACACTCCTGCTAAGCTTTTTGGGGAATATCATGCATATTTTATGATTTTTAGGGAGCACAGCTGAGTCCCCACAGAGGCTTGTCTTCCTAAAATGGGACTGATGTGTAATATAAATTCCTTCTCCAGATCCCTGCAGATGGTTATAGCTACATCTTTAAATTTCCTCCTTTCTTGATCAGACAGGAAGCACTAGCTGTTCCCCACTAGGTCTATTTCTGCTGACCACCATTTCTGGAACAAGTTTGATTAGCCATGGATAAAGTAGTGCTGTTTCTCCTCCAGGTTACGAAACTAGATAGATAACATGTGGAGTAACTTCAGGGCAGGGCTCCAGGGAACCTTGGCTGCATCAAATGCAAGACATTACTGATGTGTCCTGGAATTTGAGCTGGGGCAACTTCTGGGGGAATTTACCAAAGCTGATTTCTGACAGAAAACTGAGCCTGTGTAAGGGGGTATGCACCTCCTGTGCTGCTCTACTCAGACCAGCAGTCACCTCTGCCTTCACCTGCTGCACCTCCTGTTCTTCAGTGTGTGATGGCCTCTGCTTTCTCAACACAACTTGTTCTTTCATGGTCACAGCCTGCACAGAGTCCTGACAACCCTCCTGGTTGTGCCTTGTCCTCAGCAAGAGTGTTGGAGTAGAGATAAGGGTGTTCTAAAAGGAGATGGATCCATTTGCATCTCTTTACACTGTTTTCCCAATGTCTGAGTCTTAATACCATCAGTTGCTAGGAATTCCTTTCCTTTGAATGGATTTTATTATGCAACTCATGTGTGGGGAGGTTTTCTGAAGACTCTTTCCCAGAACTCATCCTGGCTATGCGAGAAGCCAGTCTCGTAGTTTGCTGGTTTTTTTGGATCCCCTCTGATGGATCTAATTCTTTCCATGATTGTAGAAGGACATTTGACAGATAACTTGGGGAACAGCGCTGCAAAGTCTTGTCTTATGTATTATGAACTTATTTCAGTGTAGTATATGCTTACTTTTTGACTGTGTTCCAAAATTAATATGTTCTTGATGCTTTGATTAAGAAATCATAGAATCATAGAATATGCTGAGTTGGAATTGACCCATGAGGATCATCAAGCTCCCCTCTGGCCCTATACAGGACACCCCAGGAATCACACCCTGTGCCTGAGAGCATTGTCCAAATTTTTCTTGAACTCAGAAAAGTCCATGAAAACACATATTAACTATGGGTAGACCTGCTTTGGTCCTTTCGTCTGTTTCCTGGGTTTGTGTGTGCACTGTTTTGTTGCCTCTGTCCCTGTTTTAGGGGACACTCTCCCTAAACATCCATCCATCCATCCATCCATCCATCCATCCATCCATCCATCCATCCATCCATCCATCCATCCATCCATCCATCCATCCATCCATCCATCCATCCATCCATCCATCCATCCATCCATCCATCCATCCATCCATCCATCCATCCATCCATCCATCCATCCATCCATCCATCCATCCATCCATCCATCCATCCATCCATCCATCCATCCATCCATCCATCCATCCATCCATCCATCCATCCATCCATCCATCCATCCATCCATCCATCCATCCATCCATCCATCCATCCATCCATCCATCCATCCATCCATCCATCCATCCATCCATCCATCCATCCATCCATCCATCCATCCATCCATCCATCCATCCATCCATCCATCCATCCATCCATCCATCCATCCATCCATCCATCCATCCATCCATCCATCCATCCATCCATCCATCCATCCATCCATCCATCCATCCATCCATCCATCCATCCATCCATCCATCCATCCATCCATCCATCCATCCATCCATCCATCCATCCATCCATCCATCCATCCATCCATCCATCCATCCATCCATCCATCCATCCATCCATCCATCCATCCATCCATCCATCCATCCATCCATCCATCCATCCATCCATCCATCCATCCATCCATCCATCCATCCATCCATCCATCCATCCATCCATCCATCCATCCATCCATCCATCCATCCATCCATCCATCCATCCATCCATCCATCCCCTGCCTTCCCACACTTCTGTAGCCACAGGAAGACAGCCTGGGTATCACAGGTCTGAGTGTGACATGGTGAGAGCCTCACAGCACTGGGATGGGCAGCAGGGTGTCAGAGGTACAACTCCTAGTGAGAGTATAAATAATTGGGTTTTGTTTATGAGATAATTGTGAGACTGGAAACAATCTCAGTTACATGGCTGAGTAAGGGAAAAAAGCAAGCCTATGGTTAATACAAGGGAAGTAGGAGTTTTAAAATAGCATTATTTAAAATATTATCACAACCTACTTTTTGGAACTCCATAAATTCTGTAAAGGAGATTATGGTAGTTACTATTGCAATGATTAATTTCATTCTTCTGGCTTGATCAGGTCTGCAGCTGTGATCTGTATATCCTGGAAGTTTGAATTCAAACTTCATTGAGGGGAAATGATCTTGTGAAGTATTTAGCTTCTTTTCAACAACAATGCTATTATGTGGAGAACCACATGTTGCCTATTTTTATACTGCATTCTACTTATACTGCTACAATTATTTGGTACATGTTCACTGCTTGTTGTCTACTATGAGCTGTTCAGCCTGCAGATATGTTGTTGTTATTAAAAGTGTACTGAATTTCACCCACTTTCTCCTTAGTTTGTCCTTTACTCTTCCTATCCCTTCATCACCAATAATTCTGTATCTAGTGTTGTAAACAGGTAGGAAAAGGAGAATGTTGCTCAAACAATTCTGTTTCCTACAAGTGTAATTATAATTTTCCGTTCTGGGGAAGAGTTGATAGGTTGATATTTTCAAGCAATGGTTGGTTTTGCTATTCTCAACATCCTAACTGTCTGAAAAGTTGGTAATTGTCCTCTTAAAAACTTTTGATAATTTATGCAGTTATTATTCATTAATTTTCTTATGTAGGGCTAAGTTTGTATGTACTCTCTGATTCTATAATAATGTGGTTTTTGAATGCACTAAACTAAACTGGACAAGGAGTAGAAAAAGTTAATCTGAATTAAACATTATCTGCAGACTTACATTGGGAAAATAGAATATATAAATCATAGCTGCTGTAGTTACAGTATTTTTGGTGCAAGTTTGTAAAGGGGAACCACAACAAGCAATTGCTTAGAAGCATCTGCCATGGTATAAAATGGCCGGATGGAGATCACTGCACATATTAACTGGATCTTGGCAAGGGGATTGTGTGAAAGCTTCTCATCTGGTTCTGTGCAAATTTAGTTGGCTTTGCTTAAATTTGCCTTCACTGGCCTTTAAGTTCATCTTCAGGTTGATAAGCAGTGGTATCTTTCCAGTGAAGCAAGTAAGAAATGCTCACCCACCCTACTATTGCAGATGAGGTGGTGCTGGAATGGGGACTAGCTTGGAGCAATAGCCTCAATTGTTTTAACCAGCTCCCTAGACAGATAGGGAGTTTGGTTGTGGTATTTGGCTTTTTTTTTTGTATGTTTATTTGGTGTTCCTGTTTGTTTGTTTTACTTTTGTTAATCATTGACTACAGAAATACATTTCAATTGTATCTAAACTTGTGTAATGAATGTATTTATACAAATCTATCAGATGCTTAATTTTTTATATTGGTAAAAGTACCTTTCATTAACTTATGACCTTAGGTACTCTGTATATTGTTTTGCAACCGTTCATTATTAAAATGGCTCCACAGGTGAGCTGTGTCTGTTTAATAGAGCATGAATTTTACAGATTAAATATTGTGTTATTATAACAGAATTCAAATTTAATTTTGAATGTTCTCCACTAGGCTGAGAAGATGTAATTTTTCTCAGCTGGAGCACTTGGTTTGGATATATCACCATTTTAAAACTGAATTCACAAGTTATTTATTAAACCCTTGAAGATCCCAGTAATTCTTTCCGGTGGTACTTCTGAGATGTCCCAGGAGAAAAATTCTACATCCATCAAACTGCATGGAGAAATTAAAAGATAAAATGTGACTTGCTGTTAACCTGGTCTAATAGCTGAATATTGTAAATTTTATACTGTAGTCCTTTTGCTCAAGTAGGAATCTGTTCTTCAAAAACATGTGAATGGAAAAGAAATGAAAGCAAATTCTCAGCCATAACAGTGAGACTTTATGATGCAGATTTAGAATGTCAAACCCTTGCTCAAAAATCAGATAATTACCTCATAAAATGCGAATGGGAAATATCTTCTCTTATTTCAAAAATGCAAGCCATTATCTAGAATGTTCTTTTTCACCTTGTTGTTAAAGCTCATTTTTTACTAAGTTCCAAACCAATTTTGTAGCTATTTAGGCATTCTCTGAATACCTAATCTCGCAAATATTTAGTATGTATTTAACCTCAGGCATATAGGGACAACTTTTAATAGCTTGAAGATAGGCCAGTATGTAAACACTTCTACAGTTGTTTCTGATTTTTTTTCTCCATGGTTTTTTAAAAAGGAAAAGTAGAAAAGACTTCAATTTAAAAAAATTACTTTGAAGAAGATGGGGAATCATGGTTTCATCACACTGAGATCCTGCCAGAGTCAAAGCAGCACATCAGACATTTTAGTCAACCATATCTTGGAGACTTAAGGATGATTTTGAAATCTTTATATTCTCTTTGGCAGTGTCTGTTCTTGAAACTTTCACTTCGTGTACCTTTTTAATGTACTGGTGTGGCTTGGTCATCTCCTTCTCTTTATGATACCTTCCAGAGGTTAATTACACAAAATAATTGCTGCATGTGTAAGATAAAAGCTGAAGCTCATGTTTGGGTTAGGCTATAAGCAGCAGGAATTCCCTGCACTGCAGACCCTGGGGATTTTCTGGAAGGTCAAGCCATAAAGAAGAAAGGGAGGCATCGTGCAGGGCATTAAAGTGGGAATTCTGCTACAACTGTAGCTGGACTGACTGGTTCAAAAGCAAAGTTAATGGCTGTACTCTTTTGAACTTCAGAGAAATACTCAATTTATTCACAAACCTTTTTCAGGGCCAAATTTATTATAAACATCTGCTTTACAGGAATGTCTTTTACCTTAATACCACTTTAATTCAGATAGGAGTCCTTGTTTTAAAATACTTCTTAGGCTAGGAATAGAAGGTTTTTGCCCCGTTTTTATTCATCCATCTTCTCTTAATGAGTCATTATGCCCTTGATTTTCCTAAGTCCTTATGCAAACTCTGCAATGAGAGTAAAAAAACAATAATTTGAAATTTTAAGACAATTTTGTGTAAGGATTTTGTTAGTACCTTGAAAATGCCAACTAATTTCTTCTTGCTTTCTCAGTGCTTTTCAAAATAACCCACTAAACTTGTTCCAGTACTTCAAATTTTTCCCTAGATAAAGTTTCCACTGATTTAAGTGGCAATTTTGCTTGAAAATATAGTTGCAATTCTTTATTTTTTCTTTATTTGTTACTTTCAGTGGTTATAGTTACTTGAAATCTTGTTTTTTGTTGTTGTTCCTGTAAAATTTATTGGTAGCTACATTCTGTAACTCATTCAAAGGCCTTTGTTCCTTGGTTGCACAGGTTTTATGACCACACTTTTCTTTGAGAGATGTACTATTTGAATCTATCTTTACTGCTGTCTAGACTTCCAGTCTGTAGTAATAAATATATTACCTGAATATTTAATACACAGTCTGATATTTCTATCTTTATCATGCTTCTCTCACGCAATTTATGGCCATTATTATTACATCATACAAGATAAATTAACTATATAAATGGAGCTCTCAATTGATGAAAGCTAGCATTATTTTTGAGGTTTTCTTAATAAGTCTTTGTTGGAAAATATCCTGTGTGTAAAGTTTGTGCAGGATTGTAACAAAGTGCTGTTCTGTGATGCCAGCTCCTTAGGAGCAGTGCCCAAGGGCTGCTTGAGTTACTGACTCTGACTCTGCACAGTGCTCTGCCACTGCTGATGCTGAACATATCATTTGCTGTGCATGGATCTAGACTCTGCAGTTTACTGAAGCTGTGTAGCAACTTCTAGTTTAATCTGGTGTATTTATCTTGTTATTTCGGATCCCCAACTGCACTGAAAATTGCAGTTTTGTGTGGTGTCTTTTCAGCGAAAACTTAGTCTTTGGGAAAGGTGGGCACTGTGTTACATGACATGAATTTTCAGGTACCAAAGGAAGATGTTTCTCTAAAATTTTAAAGGCTAAAAGAAATATTTGTGCTTCAGATAGGGGACGGGAAATTGCTGTGAGATGTAATCTGATTTGTACCTAGACAGATAAATTGTCCAGAAATTAAAAGAATCAAGCATAAAGGTGAGGAGAGATTACTAACATTATAGAATTACCAGGTTGGAAGTGACCTTTAAGATAAAGTCCAGCCAACAACTGAGTGCTACAACTGTAACCCCTAAACCACTAAACCTTATCACTCAGAATGAGAAATGCTGAATGATAGTGCTGGAAAGCTGAAGTACATAATACTTCATGTTACTCTGAGGACAGTGTTTTCAGTTGTTGAATTCACTCCACAGTTTTTATGTTGCTTCACTTCTTATGAAACTACATGGGGACGTTGGGGCCTGTTCCAGAAAACAGCACAACACCTCCTAAAGATGCTGTGTGGCTGTTAATGGACTTCATGGGACGTGTATCAGCCTAGTGGTTACCATGCCATCATTGTCCTTCTGCTACAGGAGGTGGCATCTGTGCAGAGCAAATGTCTCTGTTATCATCCCTCTCCCAGAGACATTATAAAGTGATAAAACTACACCTGTTCCATTTTATCACTATCATTTGCAGGTGGAAGCTGGATCTGTTACTTAAAAGACTTGTTAATATGACCAAAATGTGGCAAATAAAACCCTTTTCCTTTGTGGTCCTCACGCCAAGTGTTGTGAAGGAAGTTGTCCAGAAGGACAACGAAGCTGCTCTGATCAGATGGTAACTCCAGTTGGGGTTTTCAAACCTCTTTGATTTTCTGACATACGCAGCTTGTGTGTAAAATTAAATAATGACAAGCCATGTCTGGATCAGGCAATTCTCTTTTTTACAAGCAAAACAGAGCCAACAAGTCTTCATTGAGATACAACAGTAAACAAATTGGTTACTTTCCTCTTTGTGGTTGTTAGCAGAAGCAATGTTAATAGTACCAGGAGGATACTTGGGATCTGCCAGGGCAAAAGGAAGGCATATCTTATTGTGTTCTTGTTTCAGGCAGTATAAACACAGATAATCTGAACTGTCTACCCAGAAAAACAATGATGTGAGATAAAAAGGCTTTGTGTACACAGAGTAGTTTAATCTAATTAGCACAGCTTACAAAATAAGAGCAGAGTGGTGGTAACCCAGGTGTTGTCATGTGTCCAGTACCAAGGTTATGTATTCATTATTCTTGGAGAGCTTATATCGTCTAAAATTGCCTAAACACATTGATGTTTACAGCTACATCTTCAAGGATGTGATAGCAGGGTCCAAGGTGGCTTCTCCTGATGACAATCCTCATAATGCAAAAAGACTGATGCCTTTTCATTTAATGATACACCATAAGCTAAGAAAAAGGAGCTTTATCCTGTCAGTCTGGGATAAATGCCTTTTTAGGCTAGCAAAGTATTTCTGTCCTTCTTGTGGTTTTGTTTTTGCTTTCCTTGTGCTGAATTTTATTCATGAAACACTGATTTAAATTGTCTATCCCTGCAGAGAGTTCCTGGATGCAGAATAGTGTGAATAGCCAAGAAATCTGTAATTATTCATCCTGCATAGTCTTTGGATGTAGTTCCTCCCTAAGGTCTACCCAAATTAAAATGTTTGGCTGTAAATTGATATGTATGGGGGAGATTTATGGATTTGAGGGGGTTTGTGGATTAACAGTGGCCAGCAGTGCAGTATAATGCTGTAGGCATCCTGTCAGATGAACCATACTGGTTCTAAGAGTGCTGGGAGGCACAGAATAGTGCTGCCACAGCTCTTCCCCTGGCTCCTTATCTGTAGATTTACTCTTCTCTGCACTGTTTGTGGGTGTCTCAGGGACTTCCAGCTTGGCTCTGTCTAATTCTCTGGCCACTGCTGCAGTCAGCACCGGTTAGCTGTACTCACTTGTGACAAAGCAGTTGCAGAATTTGGGGAACCAGTCCTGAGGAAGGGCTGGGTGGTGCAGTGTAGCAGACCCCAAATGTGGCAGAACTGGTGCACCCTGATCCCAGAGCAGCCTGGACATTGTGACACAGCCATGGAAGAGGATTAGCACAAAAAAACAAAGCTTGGTCCTCTCCTTCTAACAGAATTCTATTTGGGGGGATGCCTGCTAAATGCTGAAGCACTTTTTTAATCAGAATGGTAAAAAACCTCCTAAAACTAGGAACTACTAAGTATGAGTAAGAGCCAGACATGCTGACTGGTTTGGGAGGGTGCTGCAGGGCAGCTGGCCTTGATAGTGTGGTTTGCTGGAGTTGAGGATGGAATTTTTCTACTAAAGGGAAGCATATTACAATTTAGAGACATCTTTTCATTATTAGTGCATTAGTAATGACTTGTGTGTTTAAATGGAAATAATGCAAAATGAAGCACAGGATGGGCAACAGCATCACAGTGTTCCTTGCAACCTCTAACTGCCAGGGAATCATAATGCAGATTTCCTTTTTTTATAAATTCTTCTGACTAAATTAGGAAACACACCTGAGAAACCTCGGGTTTTTAATTAATGATTTTAATTTTGATACACTTACTAAATTACTTAATTGCCTTTTTTTGTTGCTTTCTTAGTTGCCTTAGTTACCTCAATTACTAAGGAATCATCTCCAGGCAAACTTCAAAAATATCCTTGTGGTGACTCTTCATGACTATTTGGCCTTTATTTACAGATGTCTAAATAGATGCTGCAGAACAGTGTTATATAGGGGTATAAACTTCTACTCATTGTTTCTGTCCAGTACTGGCTTCTCTTCCTAGATTGCACAGTCCTGGTAATATAAAGGCTGATGACAGACTATTGGAATATTTGTGTTCTCTCTGGCAGCATTTGCCTTGTTGCTAAAGTACCTATTTTTCCAGTCTTTTTCTTTAAGAGCACTTAGTGAGGGTTAATGCCATTTCATGACTTTGTTTCATAATCAAGAACTGCCAATGCTAATCTGCTTAGTTCCTGTGCAATTAAGTGACCATACTCTGCCTACACTTGTTAAGTGAAAGTCAAGTGACTTTTAAAGATGGTCTGAATAAATCAAGTGGAAATGTCACCTTGTGTTAACTTTTTTTCCTGCACACATAACTCTATGTTGTTTGCTGAAGTATTTTTTAGGTCAATTTGGCAATTTCAAATCCACAGTGTCAAATATAAAGAAGTACAAATCCTGTACAGGCTTTCCTTTACATTACCAAGCCATTGGCAATGTAAAGGAAAGCTTTTAATGTGTTACTATGTCAAAGTTGTCCTTTTCATACAAAAAAAAAATAAAAAGCAAATAATAATACTTTGGAAAATAGTCAATGATTAAAAAATAAAGAAGTATTTAATTTTTCTAAACAATTTCAAGTGACATCCTGTAATAAGATGATATTTTACATAAAATGCTGAAGTTCTATAAATAAAACACTTCCAGGATTTTCTGCTTAGATCTTTTATTTGTGCGCTAATGGCAGAAATATAAATAGATGTTTATATTTTTTTTGCATTTGAATGCTCTTTCTTTAGATTACTTTTAAAAAGAAGAATTTATCTTACATAATTTATCATAATGTGTGCCTGCAAATTATACATTGAAATATTCATCCAGATACCTTGAAAAGTACATGATATATGTCTATATAGATAGGTAGTGCATGTATATAGCTAAATATATATTTACAGGTGCTGTAGCACAAGCCAGGAACCTGTTCAGTAGCAATTCACTTCAGAGTGGAACCATAGATCACGAGGTGAGTGCAGACAGTGAATGCAGAAGGGACTGAACCTGCTTTTATGGTCTACATAACACAAATAATATTTAGTGCTGGCAGATGGAATGGAGCGCTCAGGACTCGGTAATAAGGAACAAGAGCACAGCAGATAAGAAAACACCGAGTGTAGGGGGCATAACTCTCCAGCAGACACAGAGTTTAGATGAGGAGCAATATAACAAACTAATTATGTGCCAGTACAAACAGTCCTGAGCAGGAGTGCTCTGAGCCGAGCTCTTGGTGCACGCGGCTCGTGCAGCCCAATTTACATCACCCCTTCTCAGTGAGTAATTGAGCACCCTACCCTGGAGCTGCTTAGCTCTGAGCATTCCTGTGTGCAGTCCCAGAAACACTCTCTCTCTCTTCAAAGCTGCAGATAATGAGGCATTTTTGCATTTATTGACATGCAATTAAAAATCCAGTGGTGTTCACAGTTTGAAATACAGATGCTTGCCACCTTTTTAACATTTAAAAAAAAGGGAAATTCTAATTTTGTTTTTGTCAGCTAATAGGAATATGTTTATTACCAAGTAAAAATGGATGAAAATGAAACTGAAAATTTTAGATCAACCTCAAACATTAAAATATTATTCTGCAAGATAATACAATTGTTTTACCTCTTTGTCTCTTATTATAATAGTTTAGCATGTTTCATGTGATGGGAAATGACTTTTTTGGCCAATATACCAGTCATTGATTTATCTTCACAAATTGGCATAAATCCTTACCATCTCTGGCTCTTGGAAATTTTTCATCAATAAACTGCTCAATAAAGCATTATTTGAAGATTCACCTCAGATTGGTAAGAGTTGTCAACTGTCTTTAAGCACTTGAGAACCATCTGTATTTTTTAATAATGTCTCATTACATTAACTTCCCTGTCTGTGCCTTTGAGTTCCTACACACTTAGCAATTCTGTCTCTTTACTTTGCATTAACTTCTGTCAGATAATGGTGTGTTAGCTTTTTAAAGAAATTTTATTTTTTCCTTTCCACTGGTTATCACATAAGAAATTACTGCAGACACCAAGGAATTAAAATTGCCAAAATGCGGTTCCTCTGGTTGAAATTAAACAACTGAAAGAAAAGACATTAATAAATAATGGGAAGAAAAAAAAATTCTTCAAACTTCAAGAATAGAATGAGTTACTAGACTTTTGGCATATTTTAACACGTACAGGAAGTTCTTTACTCATGAAGGAAAAAAAAAAATTACTTTGTGATGTCCCCAGTAGGAGGTTTCCTTAAACTAAACTTGAAACTGAATGAAAAAATAGATTTTGAACTGTTGATTCAGGAGATCTATTATCTTGTTCCATGTCTAAAGACTACACAGGATTACTGGGTTCAATTTTTGTCTGCTACTGTGCATATAAAAGGATATGATATAGCTCTGAATCTATAGTAACTCAATAGGTAAATTTCAATGGCCATTTTTTTACAAAATGACATCTTTTTTGTGCACTATGGTGTTCTTATTGCCAAAATATGATAGTAAAAATAGTAAAAATAAAAAACCTGAAGAGAAGACAAAAATTGCACTCTTGTAAATATACAATCAGTCACATTTCTTCTAAATTTTGCCTGTTGTTGATGGGAGAGAATAGAGTCTTCCTCCTGCTGAAAATAAATAGGTTAAACTTTTATTGCACGATTACCTTTAAATTGCATTGTGACGGTGAATTGCGGTCAGAAAACTTCCTGGTCAGTTTTTGTTTGTTCCAAAGTATCAGGTAGGTATTGGGGATGTATCTCAGTAAGTACTGAAACAGCTAAAAGGCTGCAAAGAGATTGTCTCTATAAATTCTTGCATTAGGGTGCCAGTGGGGTCCCTTGCTTTGGTGCCTGAAAATGAGTGAGAGCTCATTGTGTGAATGCCTGTAAGTCAGAAGGTTCTGGTGGAGTTGTATACATTTGATGTGCTCCCTTTGTATTGTTTACCTTAATGTGAGACACTGGTAAAAGGATGGAAGAGACTGTATAACCTGTGTTCCTGAGAAGCCTTTATTTCTCATGTCCTTGCTTGCTACAGAAATGTTTATTTCTAAACTGCTACCCCTCTATTGCCTTTAGGACCAGCAGATAGGGTGGCACTATTCAGGTGACAGGACATTTTGTGTGCTAAAGTGACTAAATGCACACAGAGGCCATTCCTAAAACAAATAAATTCAACATCTGGAGCCGTGTACTTCCCTCTGTGGGAGAAATTAAATAATGATGTATTCATGGGGGACTGGAGAGATTTAATGGAGCTATCTGCCAATACAATCCCTTTCCTTGTGCTGCCATTTCACCACGGGAATTTCAAGGCTCCTCCAACTGTGGTTTTTCTGGATGCCCTTTAAAATCTTTTAACTGAGATAACTAGAATAACTCTTTGGCTCTTAGGTTTTTCTAATAAAACATGAGAATGGAGGCAATGCTGTTTGAAGCAAGCAAGTAAGGAGAAAAGAAAATTAAAAGAAAAATTTCACACAGTGAATCTTACAGGATTCTTTCTTTTGTTGTTGAAATTTTGGTTTTGTTCAACAGTTTTAAATAGTTGCTTGATTTCCAGGCTTCAAAATCACAGAGAACTGTCAGTTAGATTTCTTGCATTTTCTATATGGGAAATAATTACTTGCATGTACACCATTTTCAGTGACCTCATATTTGTGGGTTGTTGGTGTCTCTTCTAAGGACTGGATAACTTTACATCCAAAGTTTTGGAGTGTCCTCCAGTCTGGAGCGCATTGAGGTCTTTAATGTGCATATGTGTAACTAACTATGGTATCTGTTGACATATTTGAATGTAGTACTTCAAGATTTCCAATAAGCTCAGCAGGATTTACCAGTTCTAGAAACAAATCAGAACTATTTATGCAGAACACTCAAAAATTCAGATACCCCAAGAATATAAGCTAGTGAAACCTGACAGAAGAGTTTCAGATTGGATATTAGGAAACATTTCTTAACTGGAAGGGTTGTCAAGCTTTAGAACAGGCTGCCTAAGGAAGTGGTTTAGTCACCATCCCTGCAGGTTTTTATAATATGTGTAGATTTGGCACTTAGGACATGTTTTAGTAGTGGATGTGGCAATTCTGGGTTAATGGTGGGACTCAATGATCTTAAAGGTCTTCCTCAACCTAAATGATTTTATTATTCTTATTGTCCTTTGCTGCCTGTTTTCTGTTGTTTGCGTTTTTTTTTTTTTCAAATACTTAGCATGTATATTCAAGATATCTCTAGCTTGAAGTATTTCTATCAGCTGACATGAAATATGAAGGCCAAGAAGCTTAACTCAAAAAATTAAAAAGAAACAGAAGATGCTAAATTGTAGAAAAGGCCTGAAACCCAGCCTTGATATGGAGTGTTGCCCATTTTTTAGTAAGTAAAATGTTCTCTTTGTGGATATTTTTATTTACATAGGAGAGGAACATTGCCAAAGGAAATGCAAAAGGATTTGTATAGAGAAAAAAGCAGCTCTCTAACAACTTAGGAGTAGTAATTATATGAATGATTTAATGCAGAATGCAATTATCTGGTGAAAGGTAAATGCATTGGAAATGCTCAAAAGCTCAGTTCCCACTAAAATACATGTGGATGATACACCTAGAGACAAAAGAAACTGGCTTTGATGACAGGTACAAAAATGGTAGCTGGTAACAATGAGAGCATTTGGAGGTGTGTTACCAACAAATCCCATACCATTTTCCCTCCTGCCTGCTGCTTATCTCTAAGGCTGGGCTCCCACTTCTGCATCATTACTGACTTCATCCAGAATCCTGAACAATGGGAAAGCAGTGACAAATTCAGCCACTTACTGCCACTGCCAGAGTGACAGCAGCAGAGGGAAAAGACAAAGCAAAGCAGAAAAAGCTGATGCTAACAACAAGGATATCTAACAGCTATCTGACATGGGCCAGAGCCTGTGCTGCAGGTCTGCCTGCCAGCACTCTGATTGGAAACTGGCACCCACGTGCTGCAGAGATGGGCAATGAATAAATAACATTGTTCTGTGCACAATGAGGATGAGTCAGGATGCTGACGAGGCAGGGGATGATTCACACTCGGCCTTCAGAACTCCATCAGCTGCAAGCTATTTTGCTTGCCCCCAGGAATTCATTAACTGGGATGGGGAAACAGATAGTTATTACTGTGTTACGGCTGTGCTTGGCTGCTATGTGTTAATTTACAATTGTTCCACGTTCAAGGAAATTGTTGCTTATTCCTCAGGTGGCTGTAGTAAGGATTCTGTGAGGAGTTGCATATTTTAGGATGTGTGTCCACTGAATTGAATCTTTCTGCTACTACAAGCCATGGAAGTGAACAACAAAAACCAAAGCAAATTAACTGTAGTCTGACTTCTCCTCTGCCACAAGTGCATTTCTGGGGAAATATTAACATGATTTTTCTCAGTCCTGCACCTAATATTTTAATTCCTTTTGCATAGTTTTATGCCTTTTTCTTTCTTCCTAGAGCGTGACTGAATGTCAAGGTCCCAAGCTACACTTGTTCTTGTCATTGCAAGGGATATGCAAATAAAGAGTGTAGCTCATTTTGAAGTTATAATTTCCTTTGTCTGTACTTCATAGCCATGAAAGAGCTCCATTCATTGCTGCATCCTCTTCTTACATATGGATGGAGCTTGTTGGTCTTGTGCCTTTTCTCTGTTGATCAAGTCTGACTCTAAATAACAAACACCCTCAGATCTGTCACAAATGTCATGTGAGGGTGTTAGAACTTGGGGAACAGAGGCACAAATTTAGAAATTAACTTATGTGGTAGAAAAATTACCCAACTGGTTATTCTGAGAGGCCACTGAAAACTCCAGGTGTGCAGGTTCATTTTCCTTACCTGGGAGGATATGAAGGCAAGGTTCTATAGGTAAAAGAAAATTCTTACATGGCCATACTGCATTGTTTAAAAGCTCTTATTTTTCTGACTTTATTACAGCTTGACAACTGTGATTAGAAGCAAATGTCTAATTTGAGAAGGCCAATTCAGGGATACAGTTGCTGTCTGGTACAGTCTTCTGTTCTGTGTAAACCTACAAAACCATGAGCATCCAGCTTTGGGCAGCATGGGATCCAGATGGATCTTTTTGCTGAGTCTGGGATTTTGTTTAAAAATGTTCCCCTCCAAAAAAAAAACCCACCAACAAAAAAAACCCTCAAAAATTCTCCACATACACTTAATATAGTCATTTAAAAAATGTATTTGTATTTCATATATGCTTAACACATGTTCTAAAGATAAAGATGCTGAATTTTCCTGCTAGATTTTAACTTAATTTTAACCTTTTATGCTCCTTGGTCTTATTTTTCTGTTGAATATGGGTTTTGAGATGCTCTCTGAGTACTTTCTTTCGGCTGAAATTTTTTTCTGTTTCCTAATGAAAAGAGCCTCTTTCTTTTTGCTTCACTAGTTGCATTTGTGTGTTACATCACTGCAGGTGGATTATGTTTGTCAAACAAAATTAAAGCATATTCAAAGAACAGACTTCTCCAGGGCTCTGTAGGCTCCTGAAATAAATTTTGTGACACAGAAGACAAATCCAACATGCTTTTGACTAAACTTTGGATAGAAGATTGTTTTTTATATCTACTCAGGATGTTGCTCAGGATGGTGTGACAGGAGACAAGCCTAATTCCTGTACCATACAGGTGAGTATTTACAGGAGAAAATTGTTCTGCAATAATTACCAACATACCCAATGCTTTGCCACCCAGTAGTCATAAATGGCTGCTAAATCTTTCTTTTGACTTCTTTTCAGATGCTTTTAAATGAAACCTTTCTGGTACTTTACTTCAACATTTTTATATCATTTTTCATCCTGCAGTCAGGACCAATCATTTTCTTCATTGTTTATTAAAAGATTTTGAAAGATATATGAGTATTTACCCTTCTTGAATCAACCCTGTTAATCAAATTCTGTATAAAGCACATATTCCATTTCAATATGGTTTAGATTACCAAAAGCAGAAATATAATATTTTCAAATGGAATCTTTTTATCATCTCTGCTAGAAATACAACATCTGAGCATGGGGTATGCTGAACTCTCCAACAGCAACCCAGAATTATATCTGTCTATCTGAAATCCCTGAAATGATCAGGAAATACTTCCAAACTGCCAAATTACACAAAGAACAGTTTGAAATACATCAATTTTTGCTCATTATGAGTTGTTGTAATTGCTCTAGGAGTAGGAACAACTGTCCAGGAGTCAGACTCTATGCCTAACATGGCATGAGTGAAATAGAGAATCATTTCACACCCTCTGCCAATATTGCTGTCTAGAAAAAAAAAAGTAGCAAAGTGCACCTGAATATGATGCAAGATTCTACCTTGATATAAACTTGACTTGAAGAGAGTCACACATTTAAGGTCTTTGACTAAGAACTAAAGACTTGATTCATAATGTAAAATATTCTCAGGAAAGTTTATTTTGTCCAGAAGTTTAGTTCTAATAGGTAGTTTTTTTATTCCTTTTCAAGTTGCATTTGATGCATGAATTGTTTACTGCCTTAGAGATGGCATGATATAACTTTTTTTGTAATGTATGGGAGAGAAAAAGAAATCAAAGGTTGGTTAGTGGCAAAGAAAAGTTAAAAAAATTATATGGAAAATTATTTGAAAATTTTGAGATTTGGTGGTCAGGCCAGGGGGAAGTGTTTGACACAGAAATATGCAGAAGGAAATGGGTGTAAAAGTAACTTTACCTTTTACTTGTGTAATGCTAAATCTGAACAGATGCACAACGATCTGGAATTTGGTATTTTAAAGATTATGACATTTATTTTCTTCATCTCTTCTGGACTCATCCATTGAGTCTGACCAACTTTGTGTATTGGCTGTTTTTTAGGAGAATCCATTACTGTTCATGAATCATATTTAGGCAGGATGAATCCCCATGTTCCTGCTTGAACAGTACATCCAAGGCTGTATTGGAGACACCCCAATATAGCTCTTATATTGTTTTGATTTAATGTGATTTTTTCAGTTTTTTGTATATCATAAGATTTGGGAGTTGATTGAGTAAGCCTAACTCAATGCTTATGTTTCAGTTTTTGTCAGTGGAAAAAACATTACAAATGATCCTTGATACAAAGCACAGTCTGCCTGAAGTCTAATTTTATGTCACAGCTATAAATGCTGCTCTTGCCAAGTCCCATTCTCTCCCTAGAGTGGTCACTTGATTCTCAATTTTGAGTTTATGCTTGTGCTGAAGGATTTTACTGTGTACTTTACGGTCAGACTCCAGCGTTTCCATCATTAAACTCCTTAAAGCAAACTCTCCCTTTTGAAAGCAGTTTCCATGCAGTGAGAAGTTAATCACCTCTTACCACAACAGTTACCAAATCACTGGGTGGGGACACGTTCAGACACGCTCTGTATGCTGTAAAACAAAGGCAAACTGTTTCTCCAATGTTTGTTTATTTCTCCTCTGTCTGATTAACAAATATTTTTTAAATACTTGTAGTCACCCATTCTTCACGGTTATAGAGTGTGCTAACTGTGTGATTGGAGTCAGTTGACACTAGATTCCTTTACACTGTGTGCCTTGTTTCCTTTTTGAATCCTGCGAGAATTATGCCTGCCTTCTAAGCTGTCTGTGGATGCTGCTTACTGAAATCTGCACAGGCAGGTTTCATGGTCAAAAGATATTTTCTGTGCTGGTTGGCTGATCCAGCCCACTGACCTGCAGGTAGCCCCTCCAAAAAGCCAGCTATACTTATTACTCAGTCCAGATTTGGGGTAAATGGTCATGTTCTGGTTTGAAAAGCAAAACCAGTGAGACGCTCCAAGTCAGAAATACAATTTATTAGGAAAAGGGAATAGAAAACAAAAAGGAAACAAAATACTTGTAATAAGGAAAAAGGAAACCACTGACAGAGTCAGAATACAACCTG
>VZTB01000814.1:83349-95221 GCA_013397245.1 Thryothorus ludovicianus | reverse complement strand
CACAAAGACTTAGTAAAACAAGCTGTGTTGTTTTAGCTGAGTCTGCCTGATTTGCTATCCAAACACAATATTAATGATACATAATTGGCACCCAATCAGTACCACAGAAGTGGAATGTTGTTGTGCAATGTTCTGTATTCAGAGCAGTTCCCTTCCATGGAGCATTACCAGCAAGGTCTGCTGCACAATGCCAACAGAGAGCAGTACCCCTCTTCTGTGTGCCTTTGGAAGATGTGTGATAATCCTTTGCAATAATGACAAACCCATGGTGTTTCTGTCTGCCTGTGCTCTGCTCCAGGGGCTGCTGCAGCCTTTGGTGTGAGATGAAGCTCAGCCTGGGATTGCTCAGAGCCTTGGACTGCTGGAGTGCAGGATGCTTGGTCAGGCCCCAGAGCCCCCTCTCCCTTCTGCTGTGCTGTGTTCCCACCCGAGACACTGAAGAGCTCCAAGGAGCCTGATTCTGGCAAATGCATCACAGTTCTGTAGGTACCACTGCAAAGGAGCACAGAAGACTTTGATTGGCCCAGAAGCAAGTGGGAACAAATATGATCTTATAATAAGAAATGCTTCCTCCTCTGACAGTAATTTTCTTCTGTGTTTCTTTGTTGTTTGTTTTGCAGTTGTATTTCTTAATTTTTTCCTTTTTTTGTACTCTTGTAATGTGATGTTAATGGCACCCTTTAGAAACTGTGGTGTTCTCTGCAATATTTTGAGTTTTTCAGTACAATCTGCTTCTATTAATAACTTATATACCCTATGTCACTCAAGCTGATGGAAGGAACAACTTTGACTCTGTGAACAGGCTGCATTCTGTGCTCACTAGCACTCATGGGGCACCATTCCTATTTTTTCTGATATAACTTGTTTTCAGAGGTTGGCAAGCCTTCATCTTGTAAAAGACGGAGGTTTTGGAAAAAAGAGAACTGCTTGGTAGAGCTTGGCTGTAATTCTGCTCTTTATAGCTCAATAGTTCAGTTTAAAATATTTTAGAATTAGCAAGCTCAGAACTTGCTAATTCTAGGCCATGACTAGGACATCTTTAGCTACTTGTGCTATGAGTCACTACAGAGCTGGCAGAGAAAAGGTCCAGACTGCTGCTTGTGGTCTCCATTTTCTATCATTTTCCTATTAGGTGAGACCTGACATATGTTTCTGGGGGATATAGAACTGTCTTTTTTTGTGACTTCCAACAGTTACAGATGTTTGGATGTTCCCCAGCGCTCCTCCCTCCCACCCCCTGTATTTGGAGACTTTTGCTTCAACGTCAGCCACATTTGACAGTTGTTCCTTACACTTTTCTGTAAGTACAGATGCATAACACTGCTGTCACCAGGAAAAATGTGGGGTTTCACTTGTGGTCGGAAAGAACTCTGAAATTTGAATAATGCTTTTCTTTCCTGGAAAATGTTTTATTCCTACACCATTGTATATCACTGAGATTTTCTAACATGGCCTGTGGTTTACTCTCAGGACACATTTCATATAAGAAAAGGTTTCCACAAAACTTAAGTGCTCTGAGGGACATAGATGGAGTAATTTCCATTTTCCTTTTAATTTTGGGCCACCAACCATCAGGAACAGTTTTGCTCTGCAGCTGTTGTTGGTTGGGTTAAATTCTGAAGCTGCTTCTTACATGTATTATGTCAGTGGAAAGAGTGCAACTGAAACTCTAGTATCCCACTCTACAAAGAGTCAAACTTATGCTTACTTTGGACTTCCCTTCTCCAAGAGAGAGTTTCTAGAGGAAACTCAAACTAATCAGGTTCAAATCTCTTTTGCAAGAAAAAAATCTCATCCAGAATACATATAACAGATGGACACTTGTATTTGCTCTGCTATAAATGTAGACAAATGAGCCAAAATCTTCAAGGGAGCCTGTGTATTCTAGATGTAGAGGGAGAAAAGCAGGTTGGGAAGGAGCTGAACTAGTGTTTTTATGCCAACTAGTGCTTTTATGCCACCTAAACAGATAATATTAGATCAGTCACTGGCAGCAAAGCCATGAGTAGCAGTAGACCAAAAACCACTGTCACATGCAATAGTGCCTGTGTGTCTAGACCTTTACTAGGTCTAGAGGATATGAATACGGGAGATATTGAGAAGGAAAGTGTGTATTTGTATACTGCTGTTTGCTTCTGTTTGTTTTGTACAGATCTGGAATATGCCTGGGAGTCCCAGTCAGTCTTTTATACTGAGATCTGGAAAACTGACAAGTCCTCCCAGCAGAGGTAACAGGGAGTTAACAGAATAATACCAAAATTAATTTGCTCTAAACCATGTTTTTCCTGAACTCAGTCTGGGGTCTGTGAGAAAGGGAGAGGAATGCAGCCATTTCTTCAAATCAGGCTACATTAAATTTTTGAGAGCTGCAAATGGCTCTCTTGTTTTCCCCATTTTATGCTAAGCTGTGTTCACCATTTCTTGCACCTGTGGGTCTGGGTAGCTTTCCCTCACAGTAATGCCGTCAATGTGATTATTTGAAACAGTGGCTAAGCCTGCCCTGTTTGCAGACATGCCACAAAGCTACTCTGTTTTATTGACTCAGTGATTAATTATAGACCTATGATCTTGTAGGCAATATTTGAATAGCCTAAAGTAGCTAAAATTGTATTATAAACCATCTCATTTCTAGTATTCAGCACACATCAAACTTATTTCTGTGCTGAAGGCATAGGCCATTGCACCAGCTGTGGCCAGTGAGTGTTGTGGGTGTGCACTACGAGGGAACTCACAACACAATTGGTAAATTCATACACACTCTTGTATTGAAGCAAACATGATCTCTGTGGTGCTGCCTGAGTAATGCTTCAAGTTAGATAATACTTCAAATTAAGTGCCACTTTGATATCAAAAGGCTTCTTTTCATATAAAAATTCACAGAAGTCTTTCTTGGAACCTTGAAATTAAAGAGGAAAATCATCAAAGCCTTCATTTCATACTGAGATAAATTAAACTCTTCCTTCTTTAAGTTTGAAATTAGTAACAAGTCTGCTTTCTGCTTTTTCAGTGCCATGCAATATCATTTTGCATTTGACAGTGAGCATAGACTGTTTATTCCTCTGCAGCATCACAAGCTGCCACATCAAAATGCTGTTCTTCCACTGGTGGAACTTTTGTCAACTACATAAATCACAATCATATCCTGGGAAGTGACGCTGAAAACTTCACAGCAAATATATTTATTTTATGTCCTTGATCACTGTACAACGTATTTTGTCCAGTTCAAAGGGGCAAAGATGTTATTTTCTAAACAGCTGGTGTTGCTGCTGAGCATGAACATCTGGATCTGGAGTTCTCTGCTGTTTGCATGTCCTCAGCAGCCACCTTGGTCTGGCTGGCCATGTGGAGCCATCAGATAGGTCAGGTAGATTATGCATTTTAAATACATGAGTTCATATATACTGAAATAACTACAAGTCATACATTATAGGATTGTAATATCTATTGTAAAGGTTTTCAGTCTGTGTCTTCCTAAGGGCATGTTGGCATTTTCTGTGCAGCACCCTTGAGTGAGTTCCATATCACCACACAGGTTGGGATAAAGCAGTGCTTTGTACCTAGAGCCTGCTCCCTACAATTTTTTTTTTTTTTTTGATATTTAAAGATTTTTTCTGTGTTTAATTTTATTACTATTACATTTATTGCTAGAGAAAGTAATTACCTAGGAAGAAACATAATTTCTGAGCCTTGAAATTAAATGCAAGTTTTGGGAAAGCTTCTAAATGTAAGAGAATTAATTGGAGATGGAAAAGACTTTTTATATCTGTGCAAAATATTCCCCTGCCTCTTACCCCAATTCCTTAAGGTCATTTTCTGTACTTTTTATCCTTTTGATGTTCAGAAGCTTTTCCACAATTAGTTATTGCCATTTTGTTTGTGCTTGTGTACAATTGACTGTAGCACTGTTTGTCATATCTTACCTGTGTGCATCAGTGACATAAAGGTTTAGTTAATATAAATTTTATAGCTTTATGAATGAAATAAAAATGTCCTGATCAAATGGACTGTAAGCCTGGCAGAATATGGGATATAGGTAATGTGTTTATGCATTACCAAACAGCAGCATCTCTACAACTGATTAGATTAGTACCTTTGGGCACTAACTTAAAATAAATATTTGATAACAGTGATAAAATTAACTCAGTCATATTCTAGGCACACTAAAAAGGTAGCTTGGAAATACTTTTGGCATTGATCAGTTATTTTGAACAGCTCCATAATGATATAAATGGTTTGCTGCACTGAATAGTGTTAACTCTCTTGTCCTGCTGATTTTGGGGGCAAAAGGTGTATCAGGTGGCCACACGTGCCTGCATTTTTTATCTGGGGTCAGTACTATCTTAGCTGGGATATAGGTACAACATACTCACCTTTCTGGGTTAACCAGAGCTGCCTGCCAAGTGCATGGTGGATTATATATTACGAAAGGCTAAGTGGGAAATATTCCACACATTGAGCACGGCAAATATGTTCTACCCCTATACTGTGAAATTCCACCTGCAGATAGTGTGGACTAGAGGAATTACACACAATCTGAAGAAACCACGGCTTCATTGCAACATTTTTTATATCTGTTCCGCTGTTTATCAAGTGACTGCCAAGAAGTAGGAAGCTCTAATCTTGATTTCTCACTGAAATTAAGAGTAGTTTGTGTACGTCTTCCTGGACACTTTCTGAAACATTCCAGCTGGCATGATAATTTGTGAGCTATTCAGCTTGCCTGAAATTCAGCTGCTAAATTGTTTGTCAACTGTATTCCTTGCATTCATTGTGTTCTGGTATCCTAATGAAACAGCTGTGAATGTATTTACTGTCTGAGAAAGCTGGAGCAGTGATGGAAGTCTGCAGATTTAGTCATTGCTCATCAGCTGACGTAAAGGTCCTTAACTATGCCCATGTGTTGCTATTTAATTTGGATATATCAGAGAAGTTATTATTAAAAACTTCTGATAATTCAGGTCTGTGAAGGAATATTAAATTCTAAACATTATACAGAAAAATTGGTAAAGATTCCAGAAAATACAGCTATGTATATTCATGGCCATGATGAAATATAAAATAACTTCTCAAAGCAAATAATGAAATTCAAAAACCAAACATCACAAGTTATTTAATGATTATTTTGCAATTAGAAAGTCTAAAATGTACTATTTTCAAGCACTCTGAAATTCTGTTGCCTCAAGCAGGCCTTCCCACAGATCCTTGTACAAATACACTAAAGTGGCTTCTGAAACTTTAGTGACGACAGAGAAAATGTTCCTGTATTTATCTTGAGAATTCACTTTATTACCACAAAGTCACAAATGTCTTTAAAATACTTTATTCTTGCGTTTGGTTTAGATAAACAACATCTAATTGACAGCAGTTATCTAAGAGCATAACCAAAAGATGGCAGCAATCCAATATTTTTTTTTCTACCAAGCAGACAAGAGACAGTTTATTTACAGTTTTATGAACTCTGCTGTATTACTGGAATGGAAAAATGCTATGGATTATATTTCCTATTGGAAAGGAAGTAATTAAAACAGTTTGAGAGGTAAAAAACACTCTTCAGTTTTTTTATTAATGTAGGAAAACAAAGCAGAGAATGAACCATATTGAGATGAAGAACTCCCCAGAAGAAGAAGAAATATCTTTTGTTTAAATATTTTCATGTTGGACAATTCACAGATGGGACTCCACCCTATAGCGACAAAAAGACCCAACTAGGCCCCCCAATAAATAACTACCTTTCCAAAGCACAAGGAACTGGAGAAACAACCAGAAAGAGGCAAATCTCCTTCCCCTTTAACAGTGAACCTGTCATGATTTCTAGTGTGAAACCTTAATATCTGTGTGCTTCGAGTTCCTCGGTGACATTCCCAACGGAAATGACTAGATTAATGAGATGGTCTTCTCAGGCCTTCCTGCAGCCCTGGGAGGTCAAGGAAAAGGTTCCCAGTGACTCCATTTTTGTCTGAATCAGCTGCTGTCTGGTGGCATGCCAAAAGGGCCTGAAATTGTGCAATGTACTAATGTGCACCTTATGCTGGGTCTGGATTATCAGTGCAGTGAGGGAGGTGATAACAAAATGGAAGCTACCGAGAGAGTCTGGGGGGGAAATGGGGAATTAACTGTTTGTTGAGCTGACAGTGCAGAAAAATTTCCAAACAACAAACCCTCTAATAACCAAGCTCTCAAACAAAGAGCCTTTACTCCCAACCCCAAGGATTTTCAAGTTCAAGCACCTCACAAATCATAGCTCATAACATCCTTCAAAACAGAAAATCCCTTAGGAAAAGGTTTCTCATAATTACAAATTTCCTTGCAGGAGATTGCTCAACATTCCTCTTAAGCAACATTTCCATTATGTGCAAAGCCAACACAAAAGCTTGTAGTGTTCCAGAGAACACTGCTGGTGGAGCTGTGTGAGGTTACGCCTTTGTAGAGTGAATATGAATTCGGGACACAGTCCTGGTGACTGATCCTCACACCTGTGAAGTGGCATTAACACCTTGTCAGGGTTTTTCCTACATTTCAGCAGGACTAATGCCCTGCTATTTAACCAGTGAGCTACCTCACTGCAGAGATACTTAGGGTAGTTGAAGGCTGTCCTGATCAGGGGCCATCACTAATTTTAAATGATGAAAATCCCACTAACATTTTCCTTTGACTTAGTATTTATTTTCAGTAGCTCAAGGTTACAGGCTGAAGTCAGCCATTTCGTGATATCACACACTTTTGTCTTCTGAGCAGAAGCAGTTTGTCCAAAGGAAGCAGGGTGAGTAGGACTTGCTCTTTCCTACATAAGGTTTTAAGAGAAAAGCTACAGGAGAAAAGGGTCAGAAAGACTTCAACAGCTGAAATGTAATGGAAAATTTGCCTGCTTTCAAAAACCTTGATCTTTTCTTTGTGACTTTTGACTTACCCTTATATGAGATAATTCTAATTATACAACCCTGAAATACTACTGAATTCTATTCCTGAGGGGGGGAAGTGAATTAATTCTGTTCAACCTTTCACAGAAATTCAGGTTCTTTCTTTCATATCCCTGCTGCATTTTTTTTAGGCAGCTGCTACCTACAGCTGTGATAGCACACCTTGTTTTGTTCACAGGCCTGCAACTTCCCAGTCCTCCTTGATTACTGCAGTGCAGTCAAATTGACCCAAATTTACAAGCCAGGAGGGTCTGACATGAGCAGGAGCAGTCTCTGAAAGCTGCGTGTGATTCCTCAACCTCTTTGTTAAATAAACAAAATACTGATGCTTGTGGTGAGTTAAACATCTGCATTTCACCTCAAGCATTAAGTGAACTTTGAAAATCTAGTATCCTTTGTTTTTATTAAATTCAACAGTTTGACAAAACTTGACTGTCAATAGTACTTTTTTAAAAGAAGTGACCAGTAAAGAATGGTGTCTTTTATCATGCTGAAAAAACAGATGTCTTTTATCTTTTTTTGGTGGCTCACGCATAGACCCTTCATGTGGATGGTGGTTCCATTACTGGTCTTACTAAGTGTGTTACTTTTTGTCTATGTGGTAATTAATTTATATGTTACAATTCAAGGCTTTTCTTCCCAAGGATAAGCTGCAGAGGATCATTCTCATAGTTATCCTAAAGCTTAAACATTGTTTATTTTTTCAGGAGGAGAAACAGCATGAACAGATTTTTTCCGAAAAAGCAAAAGCATGACATTATTTAGAAATTTAAATAACTTCTGAGGAAATCCAGACTATCTCATTGGTCTATGCTAAACCCCAAAGGAACTCAAGACATATATGAATTTTTCTTTAATACCTTTAGCATTGGTCTATGCTAAACCCCAAAGGAACTCAAGACATATATGAATTTTTCTTTAATACCTTTGACCTACTGTTTTTAGGTGAACAATTTATTTCTCAAAGTATACTACTTCAGGCAATACAAGATGAAGAACATGCCTTACAATATATGCTAACCAAGGTTTGCTCTCATGATGTCCCAATCTACTGCTCTGGTCCACTTATGGAATGAGTGAAATTTCTTCTTGGAGTGTGGATGGCAGTGTTAATGCTCAAGTAACCCCTGTTTTGGATGATTTTCCAACAGAAAAAGGTGAAACTTGTGAGTGGTGTTCCTTATTTCACTTGTTCAAGGAGCAAAATGCTGTAACTCAAAAGCTGAGAAGAGGAAACTGAGAAGAAGGTCATAGGCATGAGGTGACAACAGCTCCCTGAGGCTGAACATGTCACTTGTCACTGATCCAGGCAAAGAGTGCTGGCCACAGCTGGCTCCTTTCTTCTCGAGAAGGCTTCAGAGGACATAGCCAGCACGTTCCCACAAAAGCCAAGCCTGCTGCTTTACGTAGCCAGGCCTGGCATTGGAATGATCCCTGGACTGCCTGTGGGTCCTCTGTGACCTGAGAGCCACAGGATCACCACCTCTGGTACACAGAGGCAGGCACACAAAGGTTTTTTTTTCTTAATGCTTTCTGACTCTGTCTGACTGGTATTATTAAGTATGTCTGATTTATTTCTTTTTGAATGAAATGTTTTGTTTAATCTCAAATGATCTGTCTTAATTGGCTGGGTATGTGGAAACATTTCAGTTTGGGACAGACCCAAAACAATAACCACTAACTTGTTCTTTTTGGTTGTTGTTGGTTTGGTTTGTTTTCTCTGTTGGCTACTGAACAACAACAAAAAAAAATCAATTATTTGCATGTTTTCTGTTTTAACATCCGCTGCAGAGGAGCTATGCCTTTATTTGAACATAAAATCAATATGAAATGTGACCAAAATCAAAGCAGGCTCAGAGAAACAACCAAGATAGAGAAGACAGGATAGTTTGCTGTTTTAGATATATTTTTGTCTTTATGATAAATTTGAATTCAAACTGAATTAATGTTGCAATCTCTTTAAAGTTGATATTATTTGGGGACTCATGGTTTCCTTTAATTGGGTATAGAAATAGAGCTATATGTTATACACATGTTCTGTTTCAGGATAGTGTTCACTTGTCACTATATAATGTCAGCAGCTGGTTTAGATCAGGACAGGTTTCAAACTTTTTAAAATCAGTGTGTTTTCTGGACCAGGATTTCATATTTTAACTCATCATCAGAATTACAATTTCCAGACAGTATGAGCTTCAAAATCTTCAACTGGGATTTCCAGATCAGCTACATCTCCACTGAAAGTAAAATACAATGTGGAGAAGGAGATGGCATGAAAGACAGGTAAATAATTTTTCATGTTTGTCTTACAATAATGTAGTACAAAGTAGAAATGGAAATAATGCTATTAGAAACTACCCAACCCTGACAGGGTTTAGAGAGATGAACAAGAGCTTTGGCTGTATCTTGCTGCAGAAAGGAGTCCGAGGTGTGATTGAAAACCCACGCTCCTGTCGAGCCAAGCAAAGGCTGTGGTTTCTGCTGCATCTACGTCAGTGTTTGACTCTCAGACGGAAAATAAGAATTAAAAAAATTCCATTCTTGTTTGTCCAAGCACAAATTAAGTAACTATAGTTTTCTTTGTCTTCTGTGGCACTGGGCAAAGGGAAATAGTTCACTTAGGTGCTGGCTACAAAGGCACTCTCCCTCTCTTCTTTCTCTTCCTCTTCAAGTGCTTTGTTATTTCAAGCTGTCATTTGATGCTTTGACCACCAAATTAAACACATACATCTACTGTTATTTTGCATTGTTGTCACAGGAACAATATTAGAGCAGTTATCCAGTAAACACAGCTTTGATTAGGTGAAACATAGCTGCCAAGAGTAGCTCATATGAAGAATGTGATAAAGAATGAGGAGTAAAGTTAGGAGGTGATGTTTTGGGTAGGCTATGTACTTAGGGTCAATCCAGAAGCCACTTTTGGTAAAAATTAGTAACTTTCTTTTTTTCCACTTGATGTTTCATATCTTTGAAAAGGCTACACTGAAAAACGTAGCAGTCTCAATTACACTTTGGAAGAGTTCCTGTCAGACCTACATGTGTCTGTCTCCAAGTTCAGAGTATCAGATCTTATTGAGGTTTTCTTAACAGCAAGTGGGGCTTGGAATGTCACAGAAGGAAAATAAAACTGAGTTCTGTGGAAAAAAGTGAATAAATGAGGAGCTGCACTTTCTGGGAAAGCTTTCATAAATGAAAGAAGTAGAAGCTAGCTAGCTAAAATAATTTTATATTGTAAGGAAATGAAATTTCTCTAAGCAAGTGTATTTATGGTACTGGTGTGATGATCAAATAGAAATGTTTGCAGGCACTGATGTGTCCCGAGACCACAGGCACAGCACTGCCTGTGCTGATGGCTTTGCGAATCTGGGTGCAGAGCTAAACTCTGGCAAGCCTTGATTTCACACCTCTAACTCTAGTTGTGCATGCACTTGGTTTGTAAGATAAGAGAGCCTGATGCAGCATTATCCATTTCCATCTGCCTTCTTATTCCCATAGTTTTGCTACAAAGTGGTTCTGTGACATTTACAGTGTAGGTGTAGAGAAGGAACTACAACTTTTTCTCCTCCAAAACTGCCTGCAAAGTAACCCATTTAAGCTTTATATTGTGAGCTACTTATTACAGAGAAAATGTTGTCTTAGGAGCTTGAGTTGATAATTTTTCTCCAAATTTTACTGTTATTGTTGCCTCTAAACCCAGGTATACTAGAAAAAAAAAAAAGGAAGAAAACCTGGCTTACCAAGTGTCACATTACCTCACTTTACATGTATTGTATATATTACTTTCTCTAACTATTTGTTGATGAGATATCACTATGTAAAGAGAAGCAAGGAAAAGAAATGATTGGGAAACAGTTGGGTCAGTAAGTTTGGTGTTTTCTCCCTCCTTTCAATAAATTGATCTTATAATGGTAGTGCAAACAGGATTTGGGATATGAGTGCAGCATAATGGCCTCCATTTGGTTATTGATCTCTGGTCATTAGTTGCCAATAATCTTCACTAGCATTAGTTCTGTCTACACCTTTGTTCTTTTCACAAAATATAACAAGGATTGGACTGAGCTCCCTTCTCCACAGCTGATAAGATTAGGATTAGTATACACTGACAAGGCAATGTAGTAGTACCGATTTATCACCTCTTCCTTAGTTATGATTTCCTCAGTCCTCCTTCTCAAATTTTCTATCCTCAAAGTAAATGACACAATTAGTTTATTTATTTATTCCTACAGTTATGCTACTGTAACTCAATGAAGTCTATCAGCCTCTGCTTCACTTCCTATTTTCACTGTTAGACAAAAGTGAAATCCTGACTAGGAGGCCAAACACGATACAGCGGGAATAAACATATGATTTTTTTCCAATATATTTCCAGTGTCTTTTCTTTAACTGGGCCAATATTATTTTTCACAAAATGTCAAGAGAATAATTTAACTATTCCATCATAACTGTTCTCTGTGAGTAGATTTTTTTCTCAGTGCACATAATAGGAAACAGTATAAATTTCTATCTTCCTACTTTGTCTAATTACCTGTTATTTAAACTAGGTAACAGCTTAAAGGCTAAGCAATATAAATAATTACCTAGGACTTTTCATTAAATTTGGATAGTTTATGATTTAACAGGACAGAGTGCTAGGCCATCTTGTCTATATTGTGTTTGTGCCAAGAAAGGTTGGACCAGATGATCCTTGAAATTCCTTCCTGGTATTCTACGATTGGAATGTTGACCATTGGTCTGAGTCACCACTTTCCACTGTAATTGTGAATTCCACTGGTAGTAACCAAATGTACAGCCTTTGGTACATGGCTAACAGACCTAACAGACATAAAGACTTTGAAGCTGGGATTAGAAATGTTAAAAACATCCCAAAAAGCTCGTCATACATGGACATGGACCAAAGTCTAGAATGGAATAAATTATTATCAAGATTGGATTTCCATTATGGAGCAAACTCACAAACT
>VZTB01000814.1:65117-79114 GCA_013397245.1 Thryothorus ludovicianus | reverse complement strand
CTTCTAAAAAAAAAAAAAAATCTGGGTCATAATTTCACAGAAGACAAAGTTCTCATGAGCTCGTAGCAGAATTAAGTACCACTTATGGAGACAGAAGAGTTAATGGAAGAATGAACTACATTCTAAGAAAGGCTTCTGTAACTCTTACACCTACCATTTCCTTGATCACCGAAGAAATTATGTAGATTTCATTAGAAAGAAGAATATTTTTAGCTTTGGATAGGCAAACAATAAGAGACACACATTATTTTAAAGCAATAATTTAGTTTCCATAAGATTCAACCAGACATTCTAGAGCCAGTGGTGACAGAGATTACATCAGTAGGCAGGTGATGATGAGAACCATTTAATATCCATTGAGATAAATACTGAGGTAGAATCAGGAAATGCTTTCATGCCTCAACATTGATTGTTACTATTATCCAGGGGAGAAAATTTTAAAGTAAAAAAATCAGGCCAGGATGGATGGTGTGTCTAGTACTGAACTGTAACAAAGAAATAGTCAAGTAAAAGAATTAGTTAAATAAGAAAATCAGTATTTATTCTGATGCTGTCTCAGTGACTATGTCTGAAGTGATCACAAGGAGGCAATCTGGACATTTAAACAAAATAAAAATGTCTTAGTCAGATGATCCATGGGAACTGTTTGCTCTCTTATTAGTCTGTGGCCAAGGCAAAGCATTGGATGTAACTTTTTTCTCTGCAGAAGGGATGAAACCAGACAAGTGTCTGATCCAGATGACCTGCAGCTCCTCTGGCAGAAGGTTCAGAAGCAGGAGGTGAGCACTGTTTACATTTATTGATGAAGGGTCCTGATCCCAGTTTTCATGTGCCATGATAAAGTGTTTGAGACAGCAAAACCTCAGCCTGCTGAGCTGTGAACCCTCATGGAGGTTAATTTTGTGGTCAATGCAGAACACCAATGATAATGCACTCCATGACATTTAATCAAAATTTCAGGGAAAAGGATGAGATGTAGACTACAGCTGCTCAAACCTGTTGGAATTGCTCTTTTCTAAATGCAATCAGGCTTTCTGCTGAGACACTGATTCACAACATCCTCAATGTGATTCAAGTGCTTTGGGCCCCTGTATTCTAAGGATAAGGTTGTGTGTGGAATACGAGAAAACAAGAAGCACAAAACATAAATGTCAGCTGTAACAGTGTCTGGTTGTAGAAAAATTAATGCTGTGTTAGAATTTTAATTCCTTCCTGAATGAATTACTCAGTCAAGCTCAGGCCCACTGGAAAAAGAAGGCAGAAATTTAATTTCTGATGCAGATATGCTCCTGTCAACATCATACACATGGGAAAAATCTGTAGTATCATGAATTTGAGCTTTAATTTACTATATTTCAGCATAATTGAAAATATAAGCTAATTTAGGTATAATATTTCACAAAGAAATCCCTTAAACTTTACTAAAGAAGGTAATATATTTTTGACTTTTATTTTTAGATCAGGGTTGGGAACCCGGGGGGCAATTTTGGGGTAAGCGATTTTTTGTTTTTTTTTTTTTTTTTTTGGGTTCAAGCCTGAATTCTCCTACAAAACAAACCCCAAATTGTTTCTTATTATTACACTTTTCCCCAGATTTGGTAAGTTTTCTTTCTGTTATGTCTAACTGGTCACCAGGAGAAATTGAGCATGGTCCTAAGTGGTTAAAAGTGCCCGGCTTTAGCATCCAGAGGAGGGATCTAGAGGCAGTTCTGGTGTGCAGCTGAGTGTAACCTAGCTGATCTTGATGCTGAGCCTGCACAGAACCCTGCTGCACTGCAGGCATTCAAATCAAGTAGCAAGGTGCAGTTCCCACACTTGCATCTCTCCTGATTTTCCATTCCTGCACTCTCCCTCCCTGTTGCTAAGTATTCTTATGCTGTAAAGCAGGTAAAAGACTTTTCTTTTTTTTTCCTGATCCTAGAAGATTGCATTTACTTTCATTCAATACTTTCATTGATAAATGACAATCAGAACTGGTGTTGGAAGTGGTGGTATTGAATGAGCACCACTGGAATTGGTGAGTGGAACCTACCCAGTGCTGGGAGATGGATGTCAGCCCAGAGAAGGGGCAGTTGAACTGCACAGCTGGAACACTTTTCTTGGGAAAACCCTTTTTTTAAATCTAGACAAAAAAATTATATACTTCAATCCTGCAGTTTATCAGGTCACTAGTACATAGCCACCTCACTGTGATTATGTGTGAAAGCATGAAAAAATGTAACAAAATACTACTCTGCTACAGAATTGTTCTCATTAGCCCATACCCATTAGCTTGGAATAGGATTTTTCTAGACAATAGCTGATTAAGTTCTTGAATGCTGTACAGAAATAAGTCAAGCACTTTTTTTCTTTCAAAAATAAAGTGAAATGGAGATTCTACCTGCCCGTAATTTCTCATTTAAATGAATATGACCCATCAGCTTTAATATTTTTGTTACTGGTTCACTGCCTAAATTATCTGCTGCTAGAAAGTTGTTGTTGATGTCCTGTACTGTTAATCCAAATTATTTCTGCAGGCCCTATTTTATTATCTGAATCCACACCTGACATTCAGCAATGTGGCTGGCTTCTTTGCTGATATTCCAATGAAGCAAGTTTTAATTACAGCTTCTCTCTTTTGCCTTCTGCACCAGCAAGGCTCTTGGGTACAGCTTGTCCCCAGCAACGTTCTAGGGAAATGTAACTTGATTTTCCTCTGTTTTAGGAAGGGCTTAATTCTGCAATGGTAAATAACTTAATTGCTCATTTAGCAAAGCCTAAATCAATGGTGATGCTGCTGCATGGTTCTATTCTGTGTTCCAATCTGTAACTCATTTTCTCTCTGACTCAGAAAACCACTAATTCTAAGGAAAATAGTTCTTTAACAGATTTTAGCATTTTTAATAGATTTTATTTTTTCCTATTAGCATATCTAATACTGCAGTGGTTAACCTGAAAATCTGACTCAGCTGTGTGACAGTGTGACAGTTTGTGACAAGGCTGTGCCATGCACAACAGAAGATTGTCACCACGTGGTCCTGGCACAAACCCTGTGTGCAGTTAGGGATTCTCTTTACAGAGAGTGCAGACTAATTTGCTGTTTGCTCAAGATGATGAGGCAGTAGCAGCCCCATTTGTGTGGATCATTATGTTTTGGGGTGATCACTGAATTTTTGAAAACAAGATTGTCCCACAACCTATTACTATTAGGGTTTTTGCTGTTGTTTTAGTGTTTGGTTTTAGTTAGATTTTTTTTTTTTACATGTTGGCTCAGTTAGGAAAACTTTTGTCTCTTCATGGATTCAGCTACAATTTATCTACTCTCAAAAAAGATACATTTTATGAAGGTATTAATAACTCATGGATATTAATGCATTTCATTCACATGTGACTCTGAATATAGCTAAACTGCCATAGAACTAATTCGGGCCTCAGCAACTTACCTCCAGATTTTGTTCTGTTGTCAATATGTCTCACCAAAAATAAGGACAGAGAACTTAAACAAAATATTAAATATTACTTGCTGTAAATAGCTGACAAAAAGATCACAATTAATTTCATCAAAGAGTAGGATCTGGCAAACAAAGGACACTGTGCTCAGTGATCTCACAAACCTCTGAGTCACTTTGGCTTGTTCTTTTTTAATACTTTACATTGCTTATGATGCTTACTCCTCTTCCTGTGACATTTACTGTACTGGCCTTGCTGGGATGTTCTGTTTTCACATTCAAATTGTGATTCAAATTGTGAAAAAAATTTTTGCAAAGTAAAACATGGAAACATGAGATTTCAAAACAGGAACTTTTCCTAGCCTTTGATCATTGGAGGTATCATGAAAGAGTCAGTGGTTTCATGCAGCCACAAGATCTCCATTTGTATTTATTTCATTGAAATATGGAATTTTTAAAATAATTGTCATTGATCTGTATAAAGTATAATGATTTAATGGGATGTTCAGTCCCAGATTAACTCGAGTCTTAATAGTTCAGTAAAATTAAAACCCCATGATTTCATTCATTGTGATCAATCTATCAATACATCTGAAAAGCAGAGCTGCCAAGGAAATACATTTCATATAATATACTCAATGAACAATAAATAGACAATTTTAAATTGATATGCTCTTAGAAAAAACAGAAGTTCTTTAATCAGCCTAAAAGTATAATATTCTTATGAGTGATTTTATATTCCTAATTTAGAATGTAGCTGTTTAAGAAGTAGATTTTTTAAAGCTGATAATGTTTATTTTCAGAAAGTGGGAAACATTAAGTAAAAATATTTTCTATTTTCAAGCATTGAAATTTCTTTTCTTTTCTTTCATAGCTTGCTAATATCTTCCCAAAAACTCCAGTGGTTTCTGTTACCACTATGAACCATGATGTCTTTCTATAAATTCACCTTTCCGTTTTCATATGAAAACCAAATCTACCCTTGAAAATCTTTTCTGCCATGCAGCCATGATCCACTGTCTCTTTTTTTTTTCCCCTGGCCTTTAAGATTAAAAAAATTTTATGGATGCAAAAAAAAGCAAAATGAAATAAAACTAACCAAACAACAAGCCATCTCTTCCAATGTAAAAATTAATTAATTAATTAAATTGAAAAAACACTGAAATGAAATTTGTGTGGTTGAACTGGGCTGTCAGGTTTGGCTCTCCTGTCCAGTGTTGCATCAGCACCTTACCAGAACACATCACAGCCACCCACCTCTCATTTTATTACATTCTTCTGATATTTTCTATTGCTCAATCTAGTCCAGTTAGCACTAGTTTTGTCTCCTTGGGCTTCACCCTTAACATTTTCTTTCTTGGTTTTGGTGTTTATGCTCATGTAGAATATAATTTCATCTCCCACTTAATTTCTGCTTTGCCAGTTTTGATTCATTTACAAAACTCACATTTTTCATTCAAACCCCTTAATTCTTACCCTTATTTAATTCTTTCCAAACTCTTGGTCATCTATGGTAGCAAGGCAGAACTATCTAAATTTTTCTTGATGTAAGGAAACAGTCACATAGTTTCCTAAACAATTCCTTTTTTATCAGCTTTCATCAGAGATATTGGAAGATCTTCAGAAGAGAGTGCATAATTAGCTGTGAAAGCAAAAAAAACCAAACATATATATATAGGAAAGACTGATCTAAAAAATAATCAAAGTCTGGGAGCCATTCAAGGTGAAACATGGAGATTCACTGTCAGTTTTTCTCCTTGAGTACAGCTCAGGTGCACCAGGACCCAAAGCAGTAAAGGCTCAATGTTCACCCTTCATCCTAAGGGCTGAGTCAGAAAGAAATAACTCTGATCTCATACTGGCACATGACAGTGAAAAAAGGAAAGTAGAAGAATCAAAGCTATTACTCAGGATGGGATGAAATGTCCTCTTATAAAGGACTTGATAGTTGATTACTTAGGCAAATTTTGGCAGAAATGGTACTTGTCCAGCAGCCTTACAGACTCATCCATTTAGTACTTTTCTAACACAAATCAGGCCACTCAATGGCTGTCTTGTTTCCACTGCAGTGCTACACAGTGCTAGTATTATGGATTGATTTTGTACCTTTTTTTCATTTTACTTCTGAAAGGAAAATATTTTTTCCTGTTTTACTTCTACTAAGTAAACAGCCCTGCCTAGTCCAGGTACCTGAGCTAGAAAGCAGAAGTCTGATGCAAATTTCTTGGCTAACTATTAACTAGCTGTGACCTCAGGCAATCAGAATGTTAAAATGCCATTAATTGTTTTGTTACTAATTAGAAATTTATTTAAAAAATAAGCCCTACTCATGTTTTTACAACCTGTAGTATTACTCCTGGACTCACAAGCTGCTGAAGAAGGCCCAGTTAATAATTCTTTAAAAGTCAGAAGTCAGACTCGCTCTTTCTGCACTCACTCTCACCTCTATGTACAAATACATGTTGCTGGCCTCAAAGAACCTTTAAAACACTTTTTGTTCTGAGCACATAAAGCCAAACATTCTCATCAAGCACCTGTACCTGGAGAGTGTGGCTGCAAATCTGTGCCTCACAGATGTTTTTTCTCTGCCCCTATACCTTCAGATACACATGGGCCCTACTGATTACTAAATCCTTGCAGCTGAAATTTTCTCTGGTCCTGTAGAGGTTCCTTACTGAACCTGAACATTTCTTTTGACCTAGAAATTCTGCCCTTCAGAAAACAAAGCCAAAGAAAATCAGTGTGTTGACATATACAACATGTGAATTCCCCTTAGCTCTCTTCCTTCACAATAAGCTCTCAGGCTTTGCCACTGGTTCCTCTCCAAACACTTTCTTGTCCTTCTCTCTTCTCTCCAGGGAAACTCCACTAATGCAATGACTGAAAATACCATTATCTTTCATTAGCTCTCTGCTTATCAAATCCTACTGTTTATCAAGAGTAACTGGCTTACTGAGATTTCATAGGTAATTTTTCTGCTTGGCTTAAGGCTATATCTATACAGATTGTATTAATTTAGTAAGAGCTGAATGGTTACATGGCTGCCTCTCACATTAATATATTGTAATTAAGGATATAAACTTGTTTACCAGCTTTCTTTAGCACAGATATTACTTGAGGTAAGCCAACACTGAGAGAACTACTTATAAAAAAATTAGATCATTCTTAATTAAGTCTTTCCACAGAGATACCTCTCCACATCATAAATGAGTGCTCTTTCTTTTCATTAATGTGAATTTATTTCTTCATCAAAAAATTATCTTCTGCCAGGAAATTCAAACACTTTCACTTTGTTGAATGCCTTGGGACTGAGTTCCTGCTTCTGGAACTGTGGTTTTGTGTTGAGTCTAAAGTTCCTACTATGTTTTAAGATAAGTATGATTCCAGGGAAAAATAATGTTGTGAAAACATGAAACTTTTTCTAAAATTAGGTTTGCTTGCCTAAGCTGTTGTGTTACTCTAATTTCATTTAGTTTACTTTGGTATATCACAAAAATTTATTTCTCCTCACTTTTAGATGATAAGACATTCAGATACCTTTTTATTATTTATCTGGAGCAATCACATATTTTTCAACCTCTAGATGTGGTGGCATGGCTCAGGGACAGAACTGTTTATTTGAAATGTAATCATTGGCTATTCTGGGGTTGCTTTTTCTGCTAACCAGATGGCATTTACATTGTAGCCCAAAACCTCATGATGTTACTTAAAATCTTCCTACTGCTTTTTAATGGATTTTGAATTTGTATTTTGTGATACACTTCAAGAATAACACTGAAGTGGTTTTACTTTGAAATATGAAAAATGATAAGAGGAGAATCAGAGGAAAAAAAACCACCAGAAAACCAAATGAACCTTCCTACTTCACAGGAGATATCAGAATAGGACAGAACAGAATATTTCAGTAGAATGGAACAGAATGGAACAGAAGCTGGAAGGGGCATGAAGTGATTATCTAGTCAAATTCCCAATCACTTCAGGACTGACCAAGTTCAAGCATCTTTTTAAGACTGTTTCCAAGTAACTTAATTATAGACAAACTTGGGGTATTGAACATCACTTGAGGAATAAATGTAATAGGTTAGGGAAATATGAAGGAAATTATTTCTAATTTTACTTTGACTTGAGCAGACTGATTGAAAAGAAATCTTGGTGAAAGAATTCTTCTGACTTGTTTTTGCATTGTCTCCATCCTGGAGAATGGAAAAAGAGAAGAGATACAATGAAGTAAAAAGGAGTTAATTTAGTATCATTTTGTAGGGTGTTTGTTCTTATGTCTCCAAATACTGAGGAGGTGACTCATAAAAGGGAACATTTTGTCTTATATATTTATCATGAAAGAAAATGGCATAGTTATTTTTATGTGTGGAACTGTACTTCCACTCCTGATTAAGCCCACTTACTACAAATTACCCCGGGCTGAACAGGCAATATTCAGTCAGTAATGGCAATGTGTCTGCCCTCTGGCCTTTTAAAAATTTGGGTCTATGGTAGTACAAAAAATGGATACTTTATATAATCACAGAGGAGGAAGCCTTCAGTTCTAAAATGTTAAATATAACTTTAAAAAATATGTAAAAAAATGTTTAATCTGCTATTCATTAGTCAGATAAATGGATACAGAACTGCTACATGAAGCTTCCTATAAATTCTTGAATGGAATACTTTCAAATTCATGGGTTTATAGGAAGAACATCCTCACTGATACACCTGCTCTATAATCACATTGCTATTATTTTGTTCTTCTTCCCTCATTTCTGAGGGCTGTTCTTGTACAAAGTAACACATAAAACTGCACATAAAAAAGAATCAAACCACTTAGAAAGATGCCAATCATCTCCCATGTATGCCTTTTAGTCTCATACCAGAAAAAAAAAGGGTTCAAAAAAGTACCAGATACAGGGTTTGCAAATGAGGAAGAAGGAAAGGGAATTATTGTCTTGCACCTCTTTCTGATACAGACAAATTAGTCATTATTTGTAGCAATCAGATCATTTTAGAGCAACAGTATTTGATTAAGATGAAAGTGTATCTCTAAGCAGGAATAAATGCAAATCAATAAACTGATGCAATGGAAGGTTTCAGTAGCCACCTCCCATATTTAGCATTGGTTGTCATGATCCATTAGGGAATCACTTGACCAATATGAGGCATCTTAATTTTTATGCTTATGTAAACATTGCTCAGAACAAATGTAAGGCCATATAGAATCAATTTTAGTTGTTGTTGTGTTGAATATCCTGGCAGATTGCAAATATTCTGACTTAGGTTGGAAACTTCTGGGTTTAGTAATTTTTTTCCATTTGGACACTTCTGTCTGTGTCTTTGATAGCTGGATAATGGATATTTGAGCTCTCTCTTCCTCTGCTAACACAGTTTGGCAATGATAACTCAGTCAAACTCAGCAGTTTCAGCAGTTTAGCACTTTAGTTTTGGGTTTGCCTATAAAGGAATTTTTGCAGGCCTGCTGGTATCAGAAACAATGTGTTTGGTATCAATAGTACCATTGGCCATTTGATGATCAATTCCTTGGTTAAAGGATTTCCTCTGAATGGACTTCTTGTGAGATCACATTGAAACAGAAAATCTATCTGCTCTTTCTATTTAAAAGACCTACAATGCAAATACGGATGTCACAAATTATAGCAAACCTCAGTGTCTCCTCTCTCACCTCCAAACCTCACCAGGGAAATGACAATATTTCCTCTTTTTTTTTCTATCTAGAGTAACTCTTACCTCATTTGCCAGGAGCTATGTCTCATTATCAAAGGGCAAAGAATTTAACTTCCTTGCTGATAGGGATGTTTAGAAAATAAAACACCATTATTCACAGCTGTACTTCCAGTAAGAGCAAACAGTCCCCATTTAGATAACAGCAGGTGGAAATCTCAGTAGAAAGATGCATGTTTGTTGTTATGACTCCTGATGACCTTTCTTGGTTTTATTTCACTCTGATAGTGAATTCTTACTGGCATGTTGGTGGTTTTAACCTCCTGAACTGATCTGGAGCTTGTTGCAAAACGCCATTAATTTATATTTAACTACCTAGGAATTTCCTCCTTTAGCTGCATTGGCCAGTGTCCCAATTCGGGCAGTACTTAAGCCACAATTTGTGACTGTTTTACTGCTTCATGGCAAGGTATGAAGGTCAGAGTGGTGGTTATTAGAATGGCAAAAGCATGGGTGAGTTTTTTGCATTCTGCTGTACCACACTTTTTAAAACTTGGTCAATTGTCTTAACATATTTTAAAATGCGTATTTTGAATATGACAGGATACAGCAAGTATTTTATCCACCCTCCCCAATAATTAAGCAAACCCTGGATCCTGAGACATAGCTTTAAGGAGAAGTATTCCAACTTCCATTACTTGCTTCAGACACCTACATGGTCTAACTGCACACCAGTATGACCACGCAATGTGTTCTTAGAAAATCTATTTCCTAGCTTGGGCAATTACTGTTTTGTCTTAACACTATCAAGCCAGAATCTTCAAGATACACAACAGTCACATAACACTTTTAAGGAAGTTTTATTTGCTAAATTTATATGAGTCTTTAAAAGCCTGCAAATTTGTGACATCCTTTATTGTGCACTTACTGCCATACTACTATGTATAGGATCACCAACCACATTATCTAATTTTTTGATTACATTTTCCAGACAGGAGATATAACTAATTTCTCAAGTAAAATTAGCCCTTATCAGTCTTAACTGTTTAATGAAATGAGATTGCAAATTCTCCTTCACTACTATACGATTTAAAACCAGTCTCTTTGAAAATTTGCTGTAAAATCAAGTTAACAACCTTAAAAAAGACTTGGTTGTAACTCCTCATTTCATAAGAGAGTACTAAAAAACACCACTAAAAATCCAAGAAGAATTAGTAATGCTGGTGTTCTTAACAAGTGACTCAAGTTTTCCATGACTATAATTTTTTGTCTCCATGTTTCTGCTGTCTGACTATTGCTAACTTCAGAACAGAGCAAACCTCTGCCCAGCCTCTCACAGCATTGGTTCTTGACCTTTGCAAATTCATCATTTACATTAATATTTTTTCTCAGCCCTATAACTCTTAGAATGGTACATATGCATCAAAATATGTACAATCTTTCTGATGTAAATCCCATATACTCTAAATCTCCTTTCGTACCTTCATTTGGATATCAGTTTTTTCATTTGAATAGCTCATTCATCACTATATTTGAATATACATTCATTATTACATTTGAATAGCTCATTCACTGCGTATAGTTGAACCTTTGATGAAAGTGGTTCTTTGGGGGTGGCAGGGAACAAATTCCAGAGGAGAAAGAAATCCTGAAGGATTGCTGATTTTGAAGAAATGGAAGGCAGTAACTCTAACCCTCTATGGGGATGGGCACTGTAGAACTCATTTTCAGTGCCTGTGACCTCAGAAATCTTTTTTGTCTCAAACAATTATGGGCTGAACAAGGTGGCATTTAACTGAAGGATTTTCACTGACAGCTTTATTTGACTGAGGTGCCCCAAATCTGATCCTATATTCAAAATTTCCCTCTATAGTTATTTTGATTTACTACTTTTGTCTCTGAAATATAAAGGCTTCTAGATCTCTGCTATTTCACTAAATGGAAAGATGACACTTACTGTTGTTATGTACAAAAAGGAAAATATTTTCAATGTTTTCCAGGAAGAACTGTGAATATAATAAAAGTATATAGTAACTATCATTGAAGGCTGCACGAGAAATTTACGAGTGGATGAAAAAGAAGGAAGAGATATTGTTTTCATTTGCATTCCACCAACTTTATTGTTGTTACTAAAATGCCTACCTGTTCATTTACAGCAAGGTTGTTTGAAGCTGGTACTTAGTGAAAAATTAGTGCAACGCTTGAGTGTGTTCCTGAATTTGTAGCAGCAGGCTTTGAGGATTTGATTACTGTACACTTCATTTGCAAAGCAGTAACATGGTTCTCCACCCAGAAGATTTTTGTCACATTTTCTTTCCACTCTTTGGTAACCAGTGGGTGGATTGCAATTGTCACAGGGCAAGAGATGTCTTTTTATCTCTGTAACTCTTTCTCTCTATATCTGTTAAACTATTGCTCTTGAATTTAAACTCATTGAATGTGAGCAGGGAATATCTGATTCCTTCATTCAAGTTTAAACCTGTGGCAAAAGGAACATTTATCTTTCTGGTTCTTGGAGTACCCAGGAGTCAAAGGGCTTTGCAACAAACACAAGCAGCCCAACACATTAAGAAATGCTGAAGTCAGTGAGCTAAGCCAAGGCACCACCTCAGTTCTTCAGTCTTTGGCAATCTTTGAGCAGATAGAAGAGAAAGCCTCAGGAAACATTCCATTGTGGCTCCTACACTTACAGCTTTTGTTCTCAGACATAAAAAGGAGCTCAATCAAACACAGCTCCATGATGATTGACTGTCAAACTGTTGAGAGGAAGAGCCACTGACCTGATGAAAATGACATCAATCCTTCCTCTCCTTTCCCACAGCTCTGGCCCAGGTTTTGGCCTGTGAAAAGACTGCTGCCCCCTAAGAAAGCAGTGGCTGCCCATTCAGAACCCACAGCAGAGGCTGTGATGGGACAATTTTGGTCGCTCCTATATTCATTAGTAATAGGAGATGAAAGGAGCTGACCATGGCAGGGTATGAAAAACTTAATTCTGCTGATGCCACTGCCAGTTTTCACCCCTCCAACATCTTCTGAAATCTCCATCCTACTTAGCTGTAATCCTACAAACCCACCCCATTTCAGAGAAATCATTATTTAAGTTATTCCTGTATCAAGAGCACACAAATGTGTAGAGGACTGAGCCTCAGACAGAAATCTGCTTATGCCACTGCTCAACAAGCTGCTGTCTTGCTCACAACACAAAACTAGGATGTGGCAATTTGTGCTCTTACAGCTGTACAGGTGCAGGAGCATTCTTCAATGCGTCTAGACTGAAAAGTGAGATGGAAGCTTATATTTACTTTCCTAACACTACCTCTTGCCTTTTTTTCTCCATGTCTGCAGCAACTGAAAAGCCACTCTCCCTCCTTTTGCTTTACTCAGGATGCACTCTACAAGCTTGCCTTTCCCTTACTACATTTTTACAAGCACACTGAAACAGCTGTCTTGAGATTTTTCTGTNGTAACTATCATTGAAGGCTGCACGCTGAAACAGCTGTCTTGAAATTTTTCTGGTTTTCCCTTTGTCTTGATCTACCTGATAATGCTGTTTCAGCTTCTACCACCCAGGCTGCAGTCTTGAAGTATCAACTTCATTGCTTCTTTTCAAGCAAAATTGCCCCCCATTTCAGGATCTTTGGGTGAACAAATCTGGCTAGGGAAGAAGGGAATGGAGCAAGCTATTTGTAGTATCAGATCTCCATCTCCATTTATCCCTGGGTAGGGGAACACAAAACAAACTCTTCTTCTCTGAACTTTAATAGACAATAATGTATTTCAAGATATTTTTATGTTTTACTGTTGTCTTAAAAAAGAACTTACAGGAATTTATAGGTCCCAGTCAAACAAAATTGAGCATTTTTGCTTGTTGTATGATAAAATGCCAAAATTTGACAAGCATTTTGAAGAAGGCCATCATGTGGTGCTTTTAACTGTTTATGCAAATGACTTTAAACACTGTTTCAAGAAATAGATTTAGCTAGCCTGTGTTTCCTCACTAGTGGATTCCAGAAAGGCAGCTTGTAGCTGTACTATTCAAACATGAAGGTAAGCAAAAACTAGTGTATTTGAGAATTTTAATTCTTAAGTAATTGGCTTGAGGTGCCAGGAATAGTACCACTCAAGACTATGGCAATAGAAACAAATTTAAGCTCTTCATCACTGTAAATCACATGATAAATTCTGTAATATTTTACAGTTTTGTTTGATAATTTGACATTGATTTTATATTTTTGCTTATTTCTACAGTTCTTAATAAAAGTTCCCCTTCAGGCCTGTTTGGTAGTACTGGATATTGATGGATGAAGGAACTTCAAAGTCACCTATGACTTCAAGTTGTAATAGCTTGAGTGCATGATGGAAAACAAACTTTGAATTTCCAGCCTTCTCGGTCATATCACGAATGCCTCATCTGCATGTGTTCTCAATGTATTTTTTCAGTGGAGAAATGGCTCAAGGAGCATTGTTAGCTCTACTTGACCCGGGAGGTGCGAGGGGCCGTGTGTCTAGGGATGTGCCAGCCGCGTCCCTGACAGTATTCCTGGGGCTACCCCCTCCCGAGCTCCCTGTGTCGCTGGGAAGAAGCGCATGGAAAGTGAAGGAGAAGTGAAGCTATGGCTGAGGTGTGGCCTCTTGTTTGCCCCACGAGTTGCTGCTGCTGTGGCTGCAGCCTGGGGGGCAGGAACTCGCCCTGCCCGGCTGGGGTGGCCGTGTCGCCCGCCGCTGTGATGCGATGTGACACGGCAGCCTGGCTCTCCTTGCCGGAGACACCGCCGCAGCCCGGCCCGGCGGGGCGGCCGCGCTCCGGGACAGCGGGGCGAGCACCGAGCGCCGCTCCCCGGGGCATCGGAACCGCGCCCCGCCGGGACACGGGCGGGCAGCCGTGGTCCCGGGACGGAG
>VZTB01000814.1:27821-64880 GCA_013397245.1 Thryothorus ludovicianus | reverse complement strand
TGAGTGCCCAGCTGGGAGTGCGTGCCCAGCTGTGAGTGGCCAGCTTTGCCCAGCTGTGCGTGCCCCACTGTGCATGCCAGCTGTGAGTGCCCACCTGTGAGTATCCAGCTGTGAGTGCTCGCCGGTGCGTGCCCAGCTGTGCATGCCTAGCTCTGAGTGTCCAGCTGTGCGTGCCCAACTATGAGTGCCCAGCTGTGCATGCCCAGCTGTGCGCGCCCGCCGGAGCGCAGGGCTGGGCGCAGGGAGGCTGCGGTGCGCGGCTCCCTCTGGGGAGCTCGCCGGCCGCGCTCCGTTGGGCGCTCCCGAACGGCAGAGGTGCCTCGGTCCGGTGTGCCCTGTTCCCGACGTAGCTCAGTAACCGGGAGGCTTCAGGGGCAGTTTGTAATGCGGGCTGTTAACGCCTGCTTTTTTTTTTTTTTCCTACTTTTTTTTTTTTTCCCCTTGCCTGGGAAGGTTTTGCTATTAAGCATGTCCTTGGAGTATAGATGAGAGATAAAGTGTAAAGTAACTTGCAGAATTGGTTTCTGAATTATGGTGCGTCTAAAAACCAAGTTTGTGCTTCAGCGAGGGCACTAGGAACTTGGAGTCTTCAGTGCTGATTAGATTTAAGCTTTGAAACATGAATTTGTGGGAGCAGAATGGTTTAGAAGATACTAAGACATTATTTTGAAAATAAATGTTTAAAAATGGAGTGTGATTATGATCTCAAAATACTCCAGTTTCAGTATTTCACTTTTGACTGCGGCTGGGCTGGTTAAATACTGTCATTCTTGGTGTTTGTTGCAAAAAATATTCTTTTAGCATAGTTTAACAAGCAGAATTGTTTGTATTGTTTATCTTGCTATATGTATGTAACTATGATATATTCTACAGATTATTTTGTATATATTATGCATACAGAGACTCTTAAGTTCTCTGTAGGCTGTATTTCCATTGTGTAATGCATGCAGTAACTGTTTTACCCTGTGAGTGATGAACTTAAAATGTGGTGCCATATCATATCACTCAGAAAACTGGAAAATTAGATTTGTACCACAGACTAATATTATGGAATTTCTGCTTCAAGTGCCATTTGAACAGTGGTATGCCTTTTACAGCGCTGTGTATATTTGTTTTTAATATTGCAGATGCCTTTTGATTGCAAGACTGCTGAAATGCTTTGAGGGCTGCATCTCCTTTCCTAACCATGAACACTTCAAAATCACCGGGGCTGGCTGGATTTGGAGTCTTGAAAAACACAACGTGCCACACCGAGAAGAAGATTTCGGTTTTCTTTTCAATAATTTTCATGACAGCGGGAATTTTGTCCAACAGTCTTGCAATAGTAATTCTCATGAAGGCATACCAGAGATTCAGACAGAAATCAAAAGCCTCCTTTTTGCTTCTTGCCAGTGGTTTGGTTGTCACAGATCTCTTTGGTCACCTCATCAATGGAGCCATTGCAGTGTTTGTGTATGCATCAGATAAAGACTGGATTAGATTTAACCAGTCCAACATTCTGTGCAGTGTTTTTGGCATCTGCATGGTTTTCTTTGGTTTGTGCCCGCTCTTCCTGGGCAGTGTGATGGCTGTTGAACGGTGCATTGGAGTCACTAAGCCAATATTTCACTCTACAAAAATGACTTCTAGACATGTGAAAATGATGTTGACTATGGTATGTCTGTTTGCTGTTCTTATAGCTTTGCTGCCTATTCTTAGGTTTAGAGCCTACCAAATTCAAGCATCGAGGACCTGGTGCTTCTATAAAACAGAACATATTGAGGACTGGGAAGACAGATTTTATCTCTTGCTTTTTTCTTGTCTTGGGTTCCTGGCCCTTGCTATTTCATTCCTGTGCAATGCTGTCACAGGAATTACCCTCTTAAGAGTCAAATTTAAAAGTCAACAAAGACAAGGCAGATCTCATCATTTTGAAATGATCATTCAGCTCTTGGCTATAATGTGTGTTTCTTGCATTTGCTGGAGCCCATTCCTGGTAAGAGCCTAATGTATTTGCCAATGTTTAATGCACATCACTGTATAAAAGTTATACTTTTTTGTGTCCAGGTTTTAAAGCACTTAAGTTGTGATAACAGCTCCACCCACTCAGTGATATTAATTTTACAGCGTATTGCCCATAATGTATGTACCTATGCATCTATAAAAAACTGGTAGTTATTCTCCACTTCTGATCAATAGTACACTAAGCTAAATATATAGTGCTTGTGAGAACTGTATTTATAGTGCTGTGAAGCAGACAGTGGTAGAAAAACTGTGGCTGGGATCATTCAGAACAAATGTTCATCCAAAAATTCTGTGAAATCTGGGATTGGGAAGTCTTTTTACTCTGTACAGTGTAAATACTTTTTTTATTTACGGTAATTTCTTTGCTGGTACTTCAACAGTTTAATGCCGCTTGTGAGCTTTGTTAGGGCAGATAACAGTTAAGAACCTAAAAATCCTCCCCTCCATTATCAGGGTTTGCTTTAAGGTCGTGTTGAAAAGAAGTGGTTGGCAGTGGGTTGAAATCAAGATTTGGTTTAGACCTAAGCAAGCTGGGTTTGTAATGTGGACAGATGAGCAGCAGAGCTGCTGTGGGCAGGTGGTGTGGGACTGTCCCTGCTGTGGCTCCTGGGGGGTCACTGCCAGTGCTGGCAGTGCCTGCTCTGTCAGTGAGCAGGGTCAGAGGAGGTGGGATTGTGATACAGGAAACAATTTGACAGCTCCTGTTGTATCATGGCAGTATAAAGGTGGTGTTAGCTTTGTCTCCTTTTAGTGTAGCAAACTTGTCTGAAGAAATTTAGGGTTTTTTGCTAGGGTCAGAGGATTTAAATTACAAGTCATATGGAATCTTAATTTCTTCCCTAGAAACAGGGTCCTTTAGTTTTCCAGTGATATAAATGAGGAGCAATTTTGGTTTGAGTCAACAAATACTGACATTTAAGTCTGAGATATGCATCAGATCCAGCTATATTTCATCTGCTCGCTTCTTATGGTAGAGTCTGAAGTTACCTGAGTTAGTTAAAGTTAGATACTGACCCTAGCCTAGCTGCAGCAGTTTGGTATTTCTGGCAGGTAGCATTTAATTAATCCAGTATTGCAGGCTTCAAGGAAAAATTCGAATTATGAATGTCTGCAATCCCTGATATGCACAAAACCCCTTTCACTTTTGTTCAAATCACAGAGAATTTTTCTAGTCTTGCTCTGCAGCATAGTTTAAATTCATGTTGGCCTCTGTCAGTATCGTGGCTGTAGTGTGTGGAGCATAAGCAAAGTGGTCAGAGCAGCAGAGCAAGTTTTGTAGGGAACTTCTTTACAGTTACTTCAGACACCATCTGAAGTTTGGGGCAAGCCACAGAATGGTTTTCAAAAAAAGCATCTCATATGATGACTTTACTTTCCATGAAAAATCAGCATTATTATCCTCTAATAACATTTATTTTCATTTAAAATAATTGTTCTTAAAAGCAGGGATTAATTTGGTTTTGAAAAACCCTTGGGTGTCAGAAGAGCTATAAACTTTTTTAGTTCAAAAGAGATACTCCATTTATTCAACACATCAAGGAACACTAAATTGCAGCTACTATAGTTGATTTTGTTATGCTATTCAATTTTAATTATGATATATATAAAATATATATATAAAATTAAAATTTTAGAAATTGTGGAAATCTAATGAAATCACAGCACTTCTTCTGTTAAAATATTTAACTTCATCTAAGTTGTAGATGAAGATGAATTATAGGTCTGGTAGGAATTTTTTTTCAGACCCTTTTTGGAGTTGGTGTTTGCATCAGCTTATGATGCAGGCCAGTGAATGGCTTCTTGCTTAATTTTCAGGGCTATGTTGCAGAGGGGAGTTGGGAAACAAGGGATTCTGGTTCATTGGGTGGCAAATCTGCTGGTGCTTTCTGTGAGTGCTGGGCTTGTGATGTTTCGCCTCTGGATCTCCTTTGGAATGAGATGAGCCAAACTTATGCCATAATCAGCCTGGCATTATGGAAAATAGTTCTGCAATGTGGACAAATTTAAGTTAGAAAAGAAGAGTTAAAAAAAAAAAAAGTCAGTGTAATATGGAATTAGATTCTTGAAATATAGTTTCAAGGAAGTGAAAAATGAGTGTTTTAGCCAGAGAATTTCAGTGGGATATGCAATGGGACAGGGTCCTTTGTGGGTATTTGCTTTCTTAGCTGTTAGGTTTGTAGAGTTTATCTCAGTTAATTTGCTGATTTATTTACTCATTTATTGTTTTGATAGCAACAGAATACAAACAGAATTACAAGCGTGGTGTTAATTTAGCAAGAGTTTTTTGCCTACAGTAGAATAAAGTCAGGAATGTACTGCTCAAGTGCTACATTAAAGTGATCCAGGGTTTATCATGTTGTATGCTTTATGATTAATTGCAGATTCAAACCTACTTGTCTGATACATCTGAAATACCTCAGGGCTTTTAATTTGTGAAAAGAATGGTTTACATTCTATAACATAATCAGCATATACCAAAATAAGAATTTCTTGACATAAATATGAGCAGGGGGTCGTAGGTGAAATTATCTGGAAAAGGATGTAAGTATATGCTCATTCTGTGACCATTTGCTTCTTTAATTTTTTTTTCTTCAAGCCAGATCTAAAAGTTAGAATTTGAAGCCTAGTCTTTGAATTGTGAATTCTACTTATGTTCTCTGTTCCAAAGAGTATACAGAACAAAATGTTTCATGAGAGTCAATTGCCTCAACTAAACCAAAGTTATTAGAAACCGAATAAACTTCCGGAAGAGAAAGTGGAGGAAGGCAATGCATTTATACCACATGTGGTTTGCAGATACAAGAGTTTGGATTCATTTGGTGTTATTCACCATCTGATGGGGATGGGGTGGGGTGGTGTGTTAATTTATTTATTTCCCTTCTGTTTTCAATCTACTCTGGTGTGTCTATTGGCATATGTGTATGGCCACCATAATCAAGTCTGTCCAACACTGTAATCCAAATGCAGATTTACTTCACTATTAGATTTTTAATTAATTTTATTTTTTTCCAAGTGGAGTTAAAATTCAGACATGGTCACTGTCCTGTGATAAAATAATTTTCAGATATAATTTGAGTCACAAGATCCTGGATTGTCCTTTATGGTGTCTGATGTGGAACTGGTCTTCTGCATCTGCTCAGTGAAAGTGAAGTTGTTTCTAAGCCCCTTTGTTTATGTGTGTAAATGTATACATTACTAATACTTAGTATTATAAATAATAATATATAGTGTTGTAATCAATCACCACCTCTGTCTTAAAATTGCTGAAGATACGGATGGAGCGTTTTTCAAAAGCAGAGCATGTGGCATAGCTCTTGTGGAGCTCTCCCTGTGCCTCTTGGACAGGGAACTCCTTCTGATGTCTTTTTTTTCCCTTTGGATTTCTTTCCCAAAGCTCCATCTCATCTGTTTTTCAAAAATATGCAGCTTTTTCAAGTTTTCTGCCACTGTGAGAGAATTTTCCCTTAATGAAATATGAGAATGAGAGGTATTTCCTACTTCTTCCCTTATGGGGGAGCACTGATACCTTTTGAAGAGTTGAGAGCAGGAGAAAATTCACAAAAAACCCAAACAAGCAAAATTCATGAGTTTTATAATAATATATGTAGTCAATGATTTGCAGAAGCACATTTGTTCCCACAGTCCAAATAATTTTGCTTTGTGATGGGTAATTCTTGGTAAATATGTTCTGGAAGATAGTAGCTTCAACTTCTTTATAGTGTCAGCTTTCCTCATCCTTGTGAGAGCCTTAGCCCTTTGCTAAGGTATGCCAATTTTGCTGGATGTATTTGGTCCCTAGGGATTGAATTCCCAAAGCAAATAGCTGGGCAGGAGCATTTTGTGACTAGCACCTCTGATGAAATACACTGTTGTATAAAGCTGTTGTTTGGCTGTGACTTGACATCTGGCATGTCATGAAACAGCTTGGTTTGGAGCTGTGCTTGTATGAGGAAATTCTGACATTGGTATGTCGTATTCTGTAGGGCTCAAGGGATAAACATATTATAAAATTCATTTTTTTGGAGTAGCAAAGAGAACTGCCTGCAACTATGGACAGGAGAGATGTATTTCGGAGTGAATTTATTTACAGGAACAAATTATAATACAGAGAAATTTGTAATCTTTTTCATGTGTGGAACACAGCCTGACAAAAATACTTTTGCATTCAAATTATTCTTGTTAAGATCTTTTTCCATTCAGTTAACTGATTAATTTCATTCCAGTTTTACCTCCCCTCTACTGCAGAAAATAGCCATTCCTGTTTTTTTTGGAAAGAGCTCTGTTTATTTCATACGAATAAATCAACTGTTATTCAGTTGCTTTTTTACTGCTTATATTAATTTTTGTCAGTACCTTTTCATGTAATCTCTTCTCTTTCCAACTTGTTGTGCTAGTTGTGTCTCCCTGAACTTGCTCTGACTTTTTCTTGTCCTCAGACTCTCATGCAGTGAGGCTTGATGACTGCTTTTTGTGCACCCAGGGCTGCATTCAGCTTGTGATTTACTGAATCCCTTCCACTCAGAAGCTGCTGCTGCTGTTCTGAGTGGTCCTTTCAGAGAATGTGCTCTGTGCTAACAGGGAGGCTTTGTCAGGTGTTCATACCTGTGTTACTCTTGAAGTCTCTCCCTCCATTCTTGTTTTCTATCTTCCTTATTAAGGTGGCAGTCTACATTTCTATTGCACTGCCTTATGCTTATATGTGCAATGGCTATCATAAATATGAGCTTGTTGCTGTTTGTATGCCTTCATTGCTGGTTGTATTGACCCTACAACTAAAGAGTTACTAAAAAATTTATCCCTGGTGCTCTTGTGACTTCTCATAACCAGAAAGTGCAGCTGAGGAGAAGCAGGGAGATGTCCCAAGATGCAGGTCCTTGTTCTGCCAGTGGGGACTCATGTGGGGCTGCTCTGCAGAAGTGTGGTATTATCTTACTATTTATTAGTCAAAGCTGCAGCCACCATGAACTTGTTGTGCCTGCACAGGCACTGTCAACAGGGAGAGTGATCTCTTCTTTTGAAAAAGAATAAATTAGGCTTACAATTTCCTCAGGTGTGTTTCTGAAGAATGAAGACGGAGACGCTCTTAAATATATTCAACTAACCTTTCGGGTTTGAATTCTGCTGGAAACTTTCAGAGGGGAAAACGACGCTGACGTGTCCTTTTCAGGGCTCAGATTTTAAAGAAGATAATCAGTGATAATCACTCTGATTGTGCTGGCTTTTGAGTTCTCGCTGGAGCGTGTGTCTGCTGACAGCACACAAAGACGGGATTGTCTGCAGAAGTGGTTCATGGTGGATGTGGGAACATCTCACACCCTGCCCCTGCTAGGGGAGATGTCCTGCAGGCGGATCTCTGTGGGAGAACTCCTTGGACACTGTCAGTGCATCTCTGAGGCAGGGTGTAAGCCCATCCTAGGACCCTACTGCTGTCACAAGGATTTTAATAAATTAGCCAGATTCACGGGGAAAGGGAGAAAAGCTTTTTACCAGCAGCAGGCCGACTAGATATGCCCCTATCTTCAGTCTGCAGCATCGATACAGTGATAGTTATTGCTGACTGTAGGTACTTATTTGTCTTCCAGACCTTGATGTGTCAGAGGAGATCAGGAGTGTCAGCTCCCTAAGTTCCTCTGAAAAAAAATTCTCGAATTTGATTGTCTTTTTGAGCTACATTAGAGAAAGGGCTCTCACTCTTATAGTCCTTTTATTGCTTGCTAAATTTCTCAATACATCCATTAACTCTGCAAATTCAATTATTGTTCTTGCTGGAGTTTCTCCTAGCGTCTGATAACTCAAGGTTAAATTACTGAAAGACTACCGTCTTTCCTAATATTATGGCTCAAAAGATATTTTGAAATAAATAACTCATTTTACGGGTTAAGAGGAAAGAGAACATTCATTTTGATTGAAGTTTTTGTTAGTCTCAAGATAGAAGTTTCTTTCCAGCTTCGTTTCCCATGGAATAAGGTTTATGCAGCAGCTCAGAAAATTTGAGTGTGCTTTTGTTTGTCCCCATGAAAATACTCCTGGAAAGAATTTGCACATGATAGCAGAGAGAATAACAAAGTTTAATACAATGCATTTAAAAGTCCAATCCACCTATTCAGCTGTATGTCTATGGATAAGATGTTCATACCTTTCTTAGAATTGGTTGTAGAAAACTTTAATTTTCAATGTGGCACAGCTGCCTAATTCCACCAGGTTAGATGAGAACTGGAATGGCATCAATTTTACACTATACCTACCTAAAATGTTACTGAATTTTAAAGGTACTGTTTTGGTGTTCAGAAGTGGTGTCTTCCTATTTTCCTCTTTTACAGTACATAGAGATCTTACAGGCCTTATCCTTTCTGAGAAACACGAATCATTTTAACAAAAATGTTCATAAACATGGGCCAGGGTGTAGTTCATCATAGAATTCTTAGAAACTCTATAGTAATTGTGGCTATATTTGTAATTCAAGTGTTTGCCTCCCCCTCCCAGAACTCAGGGAGCTGAGATACTCTCAGCAGGAAAGTGCTGGAGAAGAAAGGGGCAGTGGTAATGATATGAACCTGGGAAGGAAGGAGGGCTGAGATTGACAATTGCCCTTTACCAGACACTTCGGGGAAGCATAAATATAGTTTTTGTTATCTATGTTTACTTGTACTGTTTGGAAAAATTTGCGTGAAGCCTTTTCTGTTAATGCAGTGCCATCAGAAAACAATAACATTGTTTTGGAGAGAAAAAGTAGGGAAGGCAGGTTTCCAGTCACATGAGAACATGGCATTTTCAGAATAATGTGCTTCTGGTTTTCTTTCATAATTGTTTGCTTCCTGATTTTTAAATTTAGATATTATATACAGAAATAAACTATGAAACACAATATTTTTTTTCAAATAGACATCAGTGACTTTCTCAGAAAATGAAGGTTGGTTATTTTTTTTCAGTTTTGAAGTTGCCATCTTAAGAAATCATATTTTGAAAACTTCACCAAAATAAATTTGCCATTCATAATCTTTCCTTGTTTATTTCACTTGGTTAAGTTTTTGGATTCTGTCTTTGATATTAAAAAATAAGTCAGTTTGTAATTCATTCCACTGTTCAATATAAGAGAATTCTTCCTATTTCCTAGATATTACACTTATTCAGGCATTTCTTACTTGAAAATGTCATACACTGCATAATCATCTTTGGAAAATGTCATACATGGCATAACCATTTTTGGATGGTTATTTTAGGAAAGATGTCTTTCCTGACTATCTAAACACTTTAAATGGTAAAGCTGTTGCTGAAAAATCTCAGGGAGTAATACACTCACGTGGAAAAACTCCAGAAAGTGCTTCATCCTCACCAGTTTTAATGACAGACATCAGGGTGCAATATACATTCATACATTCTGTGAGAGAATATATATTATTACAATTATTATGGTGTTAATTCACAATCTGAAGTGTGGCATAGTGCTTTCTAGTACAAGTTACTTGTGTCTCCAGTGCTGTAGAATTGGTTAATGTCTGGCATCAGGATGGGAGCACGTGGGGAGGAAGAGTCTTGTGCTGAGAGGGATGTGACCAGCTATATACCCATCTGCTTTGCTGTGTGGAACTAGAAGGTGAAGCAGAAAGGGGTAAGTGGTAGTAGTTTGTTTTAGGATTTACAGTTCATTAGTGAATTGGAAATAAAATTAATCCTCCTTTTACCAGAGGCGTGCATTTTCAGAAGTAATGAGAAATAAATCACTTTTAAATGGAGACTTGATTTTTCTCTTCCATCCTCCTCCTGAAAGGTGGTTGAACTGCACAGAAGGCCCTTACAAATTTATTTGCCAACATAAAAGAAAAAGGCAGTTGCAAATTATATATTCTAATTTGGTAGATATATTGCTAATTCATTAGTCTTGATATTTCTCATCATAACTGCTTAATTTACTCTTTCAGAATGGTACATAGAAAAAGTCACTTTTAAAAAGGTGAACTAAAAAGAATTACATGAAAGCAATGCATCCTGTCTTCAAACACTGTAAATCAGATAGTACCAAGTGATTAGGTTACTGTGACTCCAGTCCATCTTCAACAAGAACAGGATCACCTGTGGAGGTTTTAATAGAAATTATTAAATGGAAATTGAAAGGGTGATCAGGCATTGGAATAGGCTGCCCAGGGAAATGCTGGAATCACCTTCCCTGGAAGTGTTCAAAAGGCATGCGGATGTGGTGCTTGGGCATATGGAAAAGGTTTTGTGGTGAGCAGGGTGGTGCTGAGTTAATGGTTGGACTTAATGGTTGTAGAGGTCACTTCCAACTTTCTCAGTCTGTTCTACATTTATGAATCTCTGCAGCTCCTCTCCCCCAGTCTCTCTTCAGACAGTTCTCTTCCTCCCCAGTATCATGTGTTATTTGTGACTCTTTCTTTGGATATTTGTAGGGTATTAGTGGGAGAAGTTATGTTGCTCCTAAGTAAATTAGAGTACTCATTTAAGCATTAAAAATATGATTTTGTTTTTCCAAATGAGTGTGAAAACCTGGAGAAGCAAGATGACAATAGAGAAGTGATAGGTCATTTCTAGGGTTTGAAGCTTTATCCAACTGACACTAATGGAACAATAAATGAATCCCAAATATGTAGAGTCCTTGCCTTCCAAAATTCTTAAGGATGGTCCTTATTATAGATATTAGACACACTGTATTGTTTTCTGGTCCTTAGAATTGTCTTGTAAAGCTTCTCTAGCATTGCTAGGCAAAGAATATTTTAATTCTATCTATAAAATAAACCTTTTGTGCAAGAGGTTTTTGTTATAGGCTTTGTTCTTAGGCAGGAATATGTTCCTCCTGGAAACAGGCTTTCTGGTAACTTTAAAACATGTAGCTCAGGAAACAGGTTGTTTATTTGACTTTGGTATGGACACTATGTCCTTTCATTATGAACTGAGTCATTTGCTGTTTCCAATGCTAGAATTTTTTCTATCCATATCCATAATGCTTTCCGTTCAAATGAGTTATCAATTAAGCTGAGAGAGTAATTACATTGCTAGCTGGTTGAACTGAAGTATTTCTTATTTTCATGGCAAGGAAAGGAAACAAAGATGGAAGCCTGTCAATCCAAGATAGAAACAGTTGGGTTATTTGGGAAAAACAAAGAGGTGACCTCGAATGCTTTATTGAAGCCCAACATGAATTTATCCTACTGCAAAACTGATGCAAAATTAGGTAGTGTCCAAGGGGAAAGTTGGCAGAAAATAAAAACTTCACTTTCACTCAATGTTTGCAAGTTCATGCACACAGACCTGCCTTTGCCCTCTGGTTATAAAGCTTATTTTATAATTTCTTTCCTGTCAACTTCAGTGAGAAATTGCCTGATCACAGACTAAGCTTTGTCTGAGAAAGGAATATGAGAAAATATTTTTATTTGCTTTGTGAAAAAATGTATTTTCCTGTTTTCTCTGTACTTTTTGGACTTTTCACACCTCTTTCCCACCTCTGTAGCTTAACAAAATCTTCAAAATGTTTATGCAATTCCTTTTTAAGGAGGACAAATACTGAGCCACTCTTAATTTTTTATGGCATTATTATTTTATCACAGAAATATACGTGCAAGAAAAGGAGGCTCCCTTATTCTGCTGCTACTTCTCAAGAACTGATCCTACCAAATTGTACATAAGGAATTACTACATATGCTCTTGAAAAGACCCTCTGGACTCTAATGTGGCAGAAATCTGGCTCATGTATTTTGTCATCTACAATTTAAAATTGGCAATTTTTATTAAACCACTATGCTCAGTTAAAATTTCATTGCTAAGCTAAGTGATCAGCTGGTATATAAAAGTTGAAGATATAGTTAATGTTTTTCTTTTAGAAAGGTAAAGGAAAGCATTAGGGAAAAAACATGTTGCAGATCTAGAACATAAAAAGCATTATGTGGCATAAGTAGAACAGTATGTGTACTAATATTTTGATGGCAGAAGTGGTGCACTGCATATTGTTCTTGGAAGCTCTTGTTTTTAAACTGACTTGCAGAATCACATAAATAAAATGAAGCACACTCAGCTTTGTTGCAGTAAATGCTTGGCTTGTATAGTGCAAGATCAATATGGCAATGGTACTGGCAATTTGCTGTCAGTGTTTCTTTTTTAACAGCTCTCTGCTTGGTACATAAAACGTGAAGATATATGCATTTTTATTTCTTTCTCATGCTATTTTGCAAATTTATTTTCTTAAGGTCTGTGTTTATAGAGTACTACAAAATGTCATCTTATATGATCCCTCGGCTGTTAGACTGAAGCTGCTTTTATAAAATGAAAAGTGAAAATTCCAAAAACTATTCAAATTCAAAATAAGTGTATATATTTTGTTTCAGTGGGTTGGGACATAATCAGTAAAGTTCTGCCTTGAAACCTCTGTGGTTTAGAAGAAGGGGATTTGCACCTCAGGTCTTGACATAGGCAGTAGAGAAAAAATATAAGTGTTTTGCAAGTACTGAAAAAAATCCATGGACTTTATTCCATTAATGGAAATCCTCAGAACCACTTGTAAGGAAATCCAGAGGAAGAGGAAGAGGCTTGGGAGGGTCTGCAAGGTTTCCATAGGGAAGTGGAATCTGAAGGCTTAGCTGCAAAAGACAAGAATTTCTGATATTTGTCTCTTCTGCTTTCTGTGTCAATCTCTTGGTGACTGAGTTTTATCCAGTTTCCTGAAGCCAAGGATAGAACCTGGATTTGGAGTCTGTGAGGTGAAATGCATCAAATTCTCATTTTTGTCTTATTTCTTTACTAGCTCTAAAGTCAGCTGCTTGTTTTGACTGGCTGTCCTTGAGTACTAACAGGAATGTGACTAAGCAGCACAGCCTTTGAGCCCATTGGTTGTTCTTGTGTAGATCCAGTCAGAAGGAAAATTTAATTAGTTCTGTTTATGTTTGGAGAGTGGTGTGAAACCTCGAAGCAATTTTTCTATTTATTGCCCTGAGCTTTGTCCCTAAGGGAAATGGTAATTCTCTGATGTTGTCCTCTAGGTGCAGAATTGAAGAAGTCAACAATTTCAAAATGTTTAAAAATATTTTCCATCATCAAGTGAGCTTTGATTTTAATGAAGCTTGAGATTGGACAAAAAATATGTAGAAGTTTAATGTATTGTGTCAAGTCCTTCCTTGACACAACTCTGATTTCTCTCTCTATATTTTTAGGGACACTGAATTCTCAGGTCCTTTCATAAACCAAGCAAGGACTAGAAGGAGTCAGAGTAACTTTATATCTTTCAAGGAGTTTTAAAAAATGGCTTTTACAGTTATATTTTTAGAGTACCTTTCCTAAAGAAAGTTTGAATTGTCATGGTTACATCATGTGATACTTTTTTTTTTGCAAATCAGGGAGACATACTACAGCTGTCTTCACATAAACAGTGTATAAATCACCAGAGTGCTACTTGGATTCTTACATTTCTAAATATGTTAGAAAATGTCATGAGTTACGTTCATTATTTACCAGCTGGGGATTAATTTTTTGAGTCATGCTGCTGAATCTGCATGAATATTAACTTCAGTTTTGGAGATCAAAGGTGATTAGATATTATGCAATAGTGTTGCCTCTTCCTCACTCGTGTACTGCTGCCTACAGAGAATTCCTTTGTCATATCGACCTGTTGGACTTGGAGGGAAAGGAAAAAGAGTTTGAATTGGTTCCCTGACTTTGAACCAATTACTGACCTCTAATACTCAGATAAGAATAAATGAAGTGTTCTTATTGTGCCTGTGGAGGTGGTCCCACTCTCAAAATTCTACTTGGCACTGCACCAAGTTCTGGTGGCAGTTTCTGAGCTGATGACTTGAACCATTTAAGTGACACAAATTTCTCACACCCAGGGAGAAAATACAGACTGTGGGCATGTTTTGCTTCAGGAAATCCTTTATTAAACAGCTGGTAGTGTATTAGTTCTTTTTATAACTCATTGTCTCAAACTGACTTTGGAACAGTATTTTAAGAATTTAAATTTAAATAAAACAAATCGACTATGAAAATGTGATAGAAATAATAATTTATATTAACTTCATTCCATTCCATTCCTCTTTTGCTGAAGTTTAAATCTTGTTCTAGAAATCAGCAGATGATTTTAGAAAGGCTCCAGAATACATTCTCCTCTTTGCACAGTTGCTTGCAGTTTTCTTACATGATTTTTCAGGAGATGTGAAGAGCCCCCAGTACAGGACCTCTCAGAACCTCAAAAAGCTAGGACATTCTTTTATATTAATTTTAGAGATATAAGAAAGAAAATATTTTTTAATTTCTGCATAATACTACCAAATAACGTTAGTAATATGGTTAGGAAAATTGTATTTTATAAAACAAAATTTGTTATTAATTAGATTTTATCTTATTTCAAATCCCAAGACCTACAGCTGAGTTGCCTAAACATATGTCTGTGTACATAAGCTCTATTTACTCTGTGTGAGTTTAGATGTGTTATTTTTGTATGTCTGCTGTTCAGAAGAGGCGACAGAAATGTTCTGGATGGAGCTTCTCCAAGTGTCAGAATCCATAAACTATGTATCAGTTTTCCTTGTTGTCCTGATTTACTTCATGCACATCCATAATCAAAGCAGAAGTTGTTTATGTTCAGCAGCAAATTAATAGATTCACTTAGAGGTGATTACTTCTAAATGCAATTTGCTTCTACATGCAAACCCTTCACACAAGTGTTCTAGGTAACGCGAGAAAATAAGTTTTACAAAGTCTGGATGGAGCTACTTTTCCTATTAGCAACATCTACTACTTGTTTTTCTGGACATGAAATTGCATTGGATTTGGCATTTATCAACTCCAGAGAATGTGAGAGAGGAACAACAAATGAATTTTTAAGTACATCAAGAGCAGATTACTAACCTGTATGTCTGTATTAAGTCAAACATTCTGTATGGGATAAGGACAGTGGTCTGCTAGCTCTGTTGAGCTGTCATTTACCCAATTGTGTTTGCAGAGTAAGGAATATTCTGTCTGAGTTTGCCTTGTGGTATTGGACCTCTAATAAATAAAAGGTAGACTACCCTGAAAAAACATCCCATGTGAAGCCAAAGGCGCTGTTGGGTGGACTGCTGATGTCAGAGAGGAATGTGCCCAGTGGTTGTGGGGTGAAGAACAGATTCAGGGAACTGGCTTGTGTTTGTGTTGGCTTGGTGCTCAGACATTCCTCTTCCTCCCCACTCCAGTTCTCAGCTGAGCTCCTGCCAGTCCTACCAGCTTCCTTAGCAGTGTTCCTGGGGGCTGCCTTTGCTGCTCCCATAGAAACCATACAGAGACACTTGAGCAAATGCTTCATCAAATGAGTTCAGTGTCCTTCTATGCATTCCCTTTGTGCCATTCTAGTTTATACTCGGATGTGGTGACTTGCAAGCTAATGGATCTGGAAATACAGAGAAGCAATTAAAAAGAAGCAAAATAGGTTTGCTGGTATATTGAGCTTTAGTTTTCTTTTTTCATTCATTATTAATTTTTAGTTTTTCTGTTGAGTTTCTTTTCAGTGCATCTTTTTGAAACTACAACCCTGTGCTTGGAGAGCCTGACCCTACTTCTCATTGCCCAATAAATCAGTGTAGTCACAGCATCAGTTGTAAAATATCTTGTTTCTTAGTTAAATAACTGCAGTGCTTTATAGGCTTTGGAACTAAAAGCCTTACAGTGTTTCATCTTTCTACCAAAAAAGTCTTCATGTGGTTTTAACATTAATAACAGGGAGAGATAATTTACCATCTTCTGGCAGATTCCTGGCTAGGCAGATCAGGCTTTCCTCACACAGGAACTCAGGTTACAAATGCCCGGTGGTGGCCAGCTTGTAAAGGAGGTATCTGCAGGGCAGGAGTCCCAGTGGACTGAGTTTCCCTGGGGCTGTCTTAACCCAGCTCGATGCTCTGCAGAGCAGGAGGGCCAGAGCCACAGCTTGGTGGGCTGGTGTAGCCCTTGGATATCCTCTGCCAGATGTCACCCTGCCGAGCTGGTTTGGAATTCCACCATGTGGAATTGCTGGCTCTGGCAGTGTTGTTGCTGGTGGAGGTCTGTCCATGTGTAGCACTTCCAGAGGTGAATGAAACCCTCTGTGTCTCCAATGACAAGTGGCTTTTGTCACCAGGGCTTAATTTTTCCTACAGACCTCTAAATCCTCTGGTGTCAATAAATGGTGTTCTGCTGCAGTGTATAAAATGTGACTCTTCTTGTTGACATCAAGGTACTCTGTTCCTTATGTAGCCTTTAATTAGGAAAACAAGAAAAAAAAATAGCTGTTATAAAACATGCTGACCTACAAGTGGATTCTGTCCTTGAGAAAATCCTTTTCTGGAACAGTCTTGGCATGCATTGTTTGATCAAATTCTGGATTAAGTTTTTACTTGTTGCTCAGATCAATCCCTTGTTATGGAGGGTATTCCCTGGCTGGTTGCCATCCTCTGCTTGAAGTTCAGCAGAAATAATTCAGCAGTAATAAGTAAGAAGTAATTTCCTTTGTAAAACATTAGAGGATTTTTAGGATGATAAATGTTGTATGCCTGAAAGTATTTACATTGCAGTTTGGGATGCACTGATGCTGTGAGGGTGTGAAGATTAGAGACAATGATTAAATGATTTTGCTCGTTTATATGCTCTCTTTGTATATTTTTGAAGGTACAATTTTAAAATACTTGATTTTCAGGTAATTTAAATGTTCTCTTGGTGTATTTTTGATGCATAATGCTAAAATATTCCCCTTTTCAGGTGACAATGGCCAGAATTGGGATTAATGAAGGTCGCTCAAAGGAGACCTGTGAAACAATCCTTTTTGCTCTCCGAATGGCCACGTGGAATCAGATTTTAGATCCCTGGGTGTACATTCTTCTCCGGAAGGCTGTCCTTAAAAACCTGTACAAGATCACAAGTGGATGTTGTGGCGTGCATGTCATAAACTTACACATGTGGGAACTCAGCTCCATCAAGAATTCTCTGAAGGTAGCAGCAATATCAGAGTCACCAGGAAGCTCCAAACAGATAAACCTCCAGCCTCTCAACTCTGTAGGACAATAAAGTTTAACTCAGTCTATGAAGAGATGATGGAGGCAATGCTCCTACATGGGCAGGACCTTAAAATGAGTTCCAAGGCTCAGTGGTCTGGCATTTGTTTTAAATTGTGAATTGTTTGCTATTGTTGCTTACCAGTTTGATATTGCTACCCCAAAAGATGCCCTTGAATTTTTTAATTCACTTTAGAATACATCCCTTCCAAAACTGGTAGTGGAATGTGAAATCATCTATATTTTTCCCTTCCATGAACTGAAGAGGGTACCTTATGACACCCCCCACCAAACCTTTCACCTTAACAGGCTTCTTACAAATGTAGAAGTGATCTCCGGGGTGATTTTTAAGAGGTAGATTTTTTTTCTACCAGAGATACCCTCAAATCGTTTGCAGAGTCACTGTTTTCTAGAATAAAGTCAAGTATCCTTTCCATAAGGGTATTCTGTGCTTCTAGGCATTGAATTTACCAATTGTGTATATAAAAGACATTTTACTTATGCCCAGTTTATTAAATGATCCACTGCTCTTGGTTCATTGACTTGACCTATTAATTATTTACTGTTCCACGATTTTTTGGGAAAGCTGCAAACTCTGCATCAGTGTTAGTGTTCCTTTACAATCACTGAAAAAACCTGAGGTTCCCTGTGGGAACACAGAAGCAGATGAGCTCAGCTTCCTTATAGTTATGTTTTGAGGTGTGTTGGTGAGCTTTTAGTCCTTTCAACAAATTTTGTTGCAAGTAACAGGCATTAAGCAGTGGTTAGTCTGTGAAAACAGTGGTTTTCCCCTTCCTCCCAAACTGAAGGATGATTCTGGAAGTGTTCCCCTAGTGCATGTACTGAAATACTCATGTGGTCCATCTGCTTAATTTGTAAAAGGTCACACGTGTCATGAAAGAGTACGTGACCAAATGAGCACCTCTGCAGGGAACTGCTTTAGGGGCAGGGTTTTGTTTGTGAAAGCAAACTGAATGCTCAGTTTCTGCAGGGTCTGTGTCTGAAGAGCTGAGAACATTCAATAACATGAAGGTACCAGAAAATTTTCAGGACAGCTTCACATGGAAGGCCCTTCACCTTCAATGCTGCTAAAAGAAACTTTAGTTTTTGTGACTGTATGCTGTTCAGAAGCCAGAAGTAACAGATACTGTTTTAAGATAGGAAGATGTTATTTTTACCTACTTAACTTCAAATAACTACATTAGTGAAGTGTTGGTATATTTGAACAAAGTAGTTAAAAACAAATTCACTATGAAGACAGTCTGTGGGACCAAAACTATTCACAAAGTACAAATTCATGTTGTATGTGAGAATAGTTTGTTAGTCATAAAATAAAAACCCAAAAGGTTTTAATATTTCTCTTTTTTTTTTAATTTTATTTTTTAAAGCTATTTCCTTTTTGTTTTAAAAAGGTTGAAAAATAAGTGGGTTAAACAACCCTGTAATGAAACGGCTTTATTTACCCTAGAGAATTTCTGTATGTGATTTTTTTTCCTCAGTCATAGGGCTGATAAAAGGTGAACAGATTAGATGCTGGTATAAGTTCTGCACTATTGTTTCACGTGAGTTCTACTGAAATTTGGAATCATTCAGTCAGCACTCAACTTGGCTTTGTCATTTTGTAGAATGTGATGTCAGTGTATCTCTTGACATAAATTATTTGTTCCTTATGGAAGATTGTTGTTTTAGCAGCTGCAAAATAATGTTGGTCCATAAATTGTTGAGATATTTGATTGGTGAATGAAGCTTGAAAATGTTCCATTTTGTTGTGTGAATAAATGTAGCCTGTGTTGTTTATTCTGGTTGGCTTGTAAAACAACAAAGCAAAGTTTATATGTATATGTGATTTCTTATATTTTGTGTACTGATATTCATTGAATGTAAATTGTGAAGCCTCATTAAAGTTGCGAAACTGTATCCTGAGAGTTAAGGTGTTTTTATTTAACAAAAAAGATACTAAGTTGTTAAAAATAATCCTTATGACAAGAAACATCACACTGGATTTGAGCCAGCCACTACCATTCCCACGTGTGTGAAGGCAGAGATGAAGCCAGTGAGAATTCAGGGAAGAGGTGCCAGTGCTTGTGCATGGCTGTTGCACGGGCAGCCCAGGGCACTTGGTGATGTGAGGTAGACAAGGTCATGTTCTGATGATCTATGCTTAGAAAATGCAAATAAAAGTGAAACCGAGGCATTTTGGTGCTTGAGATGAAAGAATTTTTATCCAAGTATCTGCCTGTGTTTCACATACTCTATGAATCCTGAAAAAACGTGGGTTTTGCTGTTGATATTTTGTCTTGCTCGGTGATGTGATAGCCTGCAGAGGCAGCTCAGGATACAGTCACCCAAGGACCTGTTACCACTGGAAGTGATTGGGTTATCATTTCATTTTATTTCATCTCATAGAAGAGCCAGCAACATGCTGTGTTGTATGATTAGCAAGTTATATGTTTTATGGAATATCAGGTTATTAAAAAAACAGTGGGATGGCTTCACATTAGGATCTGAGTACTGTCCAGGCAGGGAGCAAAGGACAGTCTGCTTAGCCATGTGCTGATGATCTCTTTAGAGGTTGGCTAACGATGCGAGCAGTCATGAGCTGCCTATTTACTGCTGGCAATAATTAGTGCCTCCAGAGCAGGCGGGGCAGTAAGTGCTCTGGTGGGAAGAAAGTGAATCTCATTTCTGGCTGATGACTGAGGAAATCCTCAGAGTGGGAGAATATTTTAATCTAATTGGGATTCTAAGCAATGGCAGGCTATATAAGGCAGCACATTATCCTAAAATGTAGTCCTAGCCTGGGCTGAATCAAAGTGCTGAGGAAAGAAACTGTCAGTAACCAGTTGCTCATCACGGAGATTATGCAAATACATGTAGTTTGTTATCTGGATACAAAGATGGAAAGCAGGGTTCAAGGTCTTTTAGATGTGGTTTTTGAGTGAAAGGGTCCACCTTGTGTGTTTATTTTCAGGTTTCTGTATATTAAGTGCTTCTATTAGTTTAGTCTGATATTTTAGCAGCAATTTCAGGAAAAGCAATTCATACCAGTTCTGTAGCCATCCATGGTGATCCTTTAGGACAAGATGTTGGGACCTTTCAGATGTGCCTTACCCTGCTCCAGGATGTTACAGGTAACTCAGCACTTCACTGAATAACAGCGTAGATTGGAATGAGATTTAATTTTCATGGGAAAAGTGCTAAATGCCAAGGGAATTTACAATGCCTGTGGGGACTTTTATTGCTTCCTTAAAAAAACCCAGATACTTTTAAGTTTTAACTTCTACAATCTGCCACCATTAAAAATGGCAAAACTGGTTTTTCATTTCAGCAAACGACTTTCTGTTAAGGATTGCTGCATTGTGTTAAGGAAAGCATTTACTCTTTGAACAGACAATGTTTTCCTGCTGAATGTTAGTTAATTTTGATACTTACTTGGAAATTTTTAAATACTAATAGTGCAATACTGTTTCAAAAGTGAGATAAAAGAGAGGCTGTTTAAAATGCGTTTTGTGTTCTTGAGATAACCCCAAGTTTACTACTATGGTGAGGAATGGCTGCAAGGAAAAAAGCTGGTCATGAGTTCCAGTACCCCTTGGCCATCAGCTTATTTTGAGGGTGTATCTCAGGTGGAAAATATTGCCCATTAAGGCTGTGCTGATTGGTTCAGTAACAACATGCTTTGTATTCCCATAAAAAAGACTTTTTATAGGTGTGTTGCTCCTTACCAGTGGCTGCAGCAATGTGGAGAGTGGTAGTGACAGGTATTGTGTGTCTCACAGGTTCTTGTCTTGGCTACTGGAGCTGGGCAAACTGTGGGTAAAATATAATATTTGACTCTCTGCATGGAACAGCCACTATCACAGCTTGCCTTCTGGTGACCATTAATACATCAAGTTGGATAATTTGGAGTGAGACCTTTTTATGTTCTAAACAGAACAATTCAGACTATCAAATATATGGCTCTCTCTACATAAAAATGTTTGCTGTTGATTTTACTCAGTTTGACCTCCTCCATGCCCTTGGTGGGAGGTCAAGCTAGTGACTACACTTGCTTAGCACTAGATATCTTTAAATGTAACTCATAGATTCTTTAACTCATACTTTCTTCAGCCTTTTGCAAGCTTTTCTGGTAATTTAATTAGGTCACAATTTTTTTGGTGAAGGCTGAAAGGCAATGACAGTTACAGGTCTTTACCATCTGATATTGGTTTATCCTTGGCAATTAGTAATCCATATTTTTCTGGTTTTCAGTTCACTTTAATGGTGTCTGGGAAATACAAACATATTTGCAGTCTGACCCTTTTGTAGCTGGTACTCTGCTTTTGTGTGGTTGGATGGTCCACACATGTGGTATACAGTTTGTGGCTCAAGTATCTTGAGTATCAAGTATCTGAGTACAAAGTTTGTTGGTTTGGGTTTTTTGTTCCCTTAAGGGATGCCATAGGACAAAGTTCCATCAAGCTCTAGAGAAATGTAGGAGTGATTTATGTTTATAAGAGGTAGGCAGTGCAATCGAGGAACAGATCTGCTGGCAAAAGCAGGGATTTAAGCAGAGCCTGAAAATTGTGCAATTCCTAAACCATTAGGTCTTACTCAGTAGAATTTATTAATAAGAAATAGAAAACAAACAAACATAATATTTCCAGCAAGTTACAGGAAGAATTAATAACACAAAAATGCCAAAGGTTGAGTCAATCACTACTACTTGCTGTAATAGATCTGACCTTCCTCATGTGGGGAAAAAGGCTTCCTGTAAACACTTCAGGAACTCCAAGTGATGATGCTTTAAGAACAGACCCATTTACTTCACTTGTCCCTTTCTACTGCCTCCTGTAAACAAAAGGATGTCTGAAGTGATTGGACAATGGTTAAATATTAAAAATAAAATTTCAAATGCAATTAAAAATTGTTTATAATTAGGATAAGTTAAAGAGTGGCAGAGATATACTAAAGACTTGGTTTCTTAGCAACATATTCATGGATTCTTTAAAAAAAATCCTGTGGCTGCAGGGATATAAACATGTATCTATCTAGCTGTTTAATTTCAGTACCATGGTTGCAAAATAAATACTTTCTACAGAAGCTTACAAAAATAAATCCATTTCAGTTTTTTTTTTTAAAAACCTTACTTTCAGTAGGAAGATTTTTGTTACAGTAAAACATCACTACGAAGCAGCTACCTTTCCCAGCAAAATTTATATATGTGTATCTACTTCCTTCTGCAGGCAGCAGCAGAAAAATACTTTGAATTCTGTTGCAAATTATAAATAAGATATTTGTAGTCTGCCATTTCAGTTTTGTTGGATTACATCTTTCAGTCCTATTTTCACTTCAGACATGCTGAAAGCAGAGCTGTATGAAGTCAGGGCTCCAGCAGGGCACTGTAGAACAGTCCATGCCAAAGCAGCCTGGTAGCCTAGAGTGAAGCTTTTAAAATGACACTTGGACAAGTGAGAAAATCTAAATTTAATTTCAGTATTCAAATTTATTTTTATAATTCCTGATAAGCAGTGATTTCCAATAATTTCTAGGATACTCTAATTTTCATGCATGAAGTTCTCCAGGTGCCTGAAACACCAAGTACTATCTGCTGCTCATGGTCTATGTAACACAGGCACAAGAGGAAGATGATTAAGACAGAACTTTAATCCATGATTACAAGAAGCAACTAAACCTCTGCTTTCTAAAATGGTAATTTGACATTTTTCATCTCTGAAGGTATTCTGTTTTGTCTTTAAACTGAAAGAGGGTAGATATAGAATAGATATTGAGAAGAAATTCTTTCCTGTGAGGATGATGAAGCACTAATACAGNCAGCTGTGTTGCCTGCAACACTGGGACTTCAGCTGTGATCTCCTTTAATTTCAACTTTGGGCAGTCCAAACCAAATAACCTCTGACTGCACACCCTGAAACGTTTAACAGAACACGTTAACATTGCTCCATTATTGCTTTGCATCATCTCCTAGAAGACAATGGTCACTTTTATGAGGATGTGAGGGCGGTATCAAATTTTACACAACGTAAAATAAAAGATCCCCTTCAGATTTATCTCCTCCAAATACACCAATGTGTTACAGGCTTCTCTGTGAAAACTTTTAACCTGGGATATTTCTTATGGCTGTACTGCAGTCCATAGACAGAAACTTGCAGACTAATAGCATATGGAAGAACAATGCTAAAAGGTTTTTTGGGAAAGCTAAAATGAAAAACCCCGCATTTTCTTTCTGAGTCATTTAGAAAATAATCCAAGGTGTCTGAATCTCACATATAGCACCTTACTGGTCCTCTGCCTCCCCCATTTACAACCATCATGCCGGGATTTGTGTTGGGCTTATAGTGAGGATTCTTGAGAAATGAAGCTAAATCTCCAAGAAAGACATGCTATCACATTTAAAGTAGAATTCCTTTGTTAAAAAAAATAATTATAAACTGCATAAGGTCATCACAGCTCATTATTCTCTACTGCTGTCTGTTTGAGGAGCCAGGTCAAAACAGCTCCAGGGTGTGCTTGGTATGGCAGAGCTGAAGGTTCCTGGCATCTGCACTTTGGGGAACTCATCCAGTGGGTGTGAGCAGGAACTAATGGCTGGAAGGAAGGGAAGTGGTCTGGATGATTTAAACTGCAAAGCTGGATAAGCAGTTCTCATGTGTCTAAGAATTGCTTATATTTTTGTACAGAAGTATCTGTCTTTGTACATTAATCTTCTTTTCTAAGGAAACATTAATCCACTTGAGGGAGAGAATAATGCTTGCTCTGGTGTTTTACTGGTTCAGTACTATGGAAGCAATAAAATAATTTTAAAATATTTGCAATGTTTTATGTTACATTTTGTGTGATATGCTTTCTGCAAGCCTATTCCTCTTGTAACCACTGTCAGAGTTCACACTGGCTTTGATGGGATGGTTTTCAGTTCTAGAAGATTTGACAGAGCTCTAACAAAACATTCACTGCTTGAAGAAATACTGATATATTTTGAAATTACTTCCTTCTACCAGATAACTTACACCTTGACACAAGATAGTTCTACAAAATATCACTCACTGCTTCATTTCACTTCCAAATAAACGTTCACATTTCACTGTGTTTGGTTGGTGGGTCTCTTCTTCCATAAGTGTCATATTGGAAAATAGTTTATTTCCCAAGAAATAGTTTACATGCTTTCAGTGATCTGAAGGGAATGCAATATATGATTTGCAAATACAGAGAGAATAACCAGGTTTCTCCCGAGAGCCTTTGCAAGCTATTTCAAAAAGTTCTGATTTACTTTCTGAGAAAGTAAAAAAAATCCAAGTGAAAGTTAGCATCATTCATATTTAAAAAGTTTCTTTTGTTCTTAAAACAGTTTAGATCATCAAGCATGAGCTCTGCTTTTTACTATAATTGAGCAGGGGTGGTTCTTCCAACTTGTGTGCCTCTTCTTTATTAAGATTATCCAACTCACTGTAACTAATTTTAGAAGATGATATTTTTATCAAGGGAAAATGCATTATGGTTGCAGGAATGTCCCAATAATGAACTATTATCTACAGTGACAAAAAGCTGTACTCATTTTTGGTCCACAGTTTGTTCTGTGTACTGTTGTGCTGAAATGCCAGCAGTTCATGATAAATGGGCTGAGTTTAGGGTGGTAATCTGCAGAAGAATAACATCCTGAGTCAAAGCCTAGTTAAGGTTATATGTGAGTGCTGGTGGCTCCTGTCAGTGAGTAATTAGTGTTGTAAGGTCATGCATACCACGTTTGGCTTAGTTAATTTTTCTTTCTCAGATGTAAAAATTAAAAATGCCATTTTAATTTTAGAGCTGTGTATAACAGGAGACTCAAGCCAGGATGTGTGTCTGCACCACATTTTCCAAGGAAATACAGAATTACGATAAATTTATAGTGTAAAGGTTTAACAATTAAATAGATTAGGAGTGGCCAGTGATAGTCAAAGTTATTATTTGCATGCCTTTTTTATTTTCATATATAGAAAAGGCTTAGGAAATGTAAATCAAATGAAGAACCATGTTGTACTATTGAAAATACATGTCTAAGTCAGATCTCAGTGCTAGTGTTAAACTTGGATCATGGATATGTTAATTGCAAGTGAGATCACAGAACATCTGGAAAAATCCTGGATGACAAAACCAAGCCAATAACAGTTCATAAAAGGTAAAAAAAGCTCTCAAGTGTGGTGTTGCCTGGTATACTTGTTTTCAGAAAAATTACGCAAAGAACAGATGGAGAAAGTTACGTTTGCAGCCACCTTGGATTTCAAAACAGTTTTTGACAGAGTCTGGTGCCCTGGCCTGAATGGATGAGCTCAGTCTCTATCTCCACATTTTAACCCAATTCTCCAAACTAGGGAAAGGCTTGGCTGGGGACAAGGAGGATTTTCTAAAGCAGGTTAAATGACAGTGTCACACGCAGCCAGAGGAGCCCCCGTTTGTGACCGTGCCCCTGCCCGGAGCCACGGCACAGGAAGCGTCTCCTGTGTGTTTCACACTGCGGGTTTCAGAGAGAAAATCCCCCCGACAAATCCCCAGGGGCTCCCGAGTGCCTGCGGTGCGGGGCTCCGGCAGCGGCAGGAGCCGGGGAAGCCTTTGGGGCTGGGCCGTGTGAACATCCCAGGGAGAGCCCTGCCAGCCTTCGCATCTGCACATCCACTGGGCAGCTGAAATCCCTGCCTCATACCCAGCCAGCAGGAGAAACTTTGGCCGAAAGCCAGGATGGTGAAAAAGGAGGGGAAAAATGTCAGTGCTGTAGTTGATTCTTAAAAAAAATAGTAAAACATTTCATTTGAAACACAGTTCTGTAAGAACCTACTCCCCAGAGGGCAGCACTAGTGATGTAATCATTCCTCAGGGAGGCTGAGGCCACTTGAGAGTAATAACTAATTACAAATGTCCCTACTTACCTCAAGCCTCACTGACTGTGTGCAGTCAGAACAAAGACATTTCTCAAACAAGCCTGTATGGAAGGTAGGGACAGCTCTTGGGAGCAGATCAAGAATTCCTCATTTCCTTGAGACACTTGGTTTTCCTGCTCCAGATGTCTTAATAAAATCATCCTGCAATGTGGTCAGTAATTTCTTGTCAAGTAGCTCACCTAGAGTGTAACAATATTTACAGTCAGAGTCATGTGAATACACATGAGTAAAAAGTCTCCATAAATTCAAGGCACTTTCATGTTTTCTGTGGACAGTACTACTGCTACTTTTGTAAATTTGAAGATAAATTAAAGAAAATCTGGGGGATTTTGTGATAGTATTTCTTCTGTTATGTTATACCAGATAGGGGAGAAATGTTCTTTTTTTGTTTTATTTGATAGGAAAGTGGGACTCATTTCTGAGGGGACCTCAAGTTCTATTAAACCACATATAGTAACAATACCCCTTCAAATCAAGATTTATTAAATGCAAATGTTGCCCAGTTGGGGCTGAATAAATTATTTTTACTCACATGAAAAAACAGTGTATTGGTAATCATAGCCTTCTACAAAAGAAACTACCACAAAAGCAATCCATTAGAAAGAGGAAAAGCTACCTCTAGCACTTTGTTTAGCACTCCTATTGCCAAACTCTCATATTTTCTATTTTTCATCCTTCCTCTATTTTTATGCCTCTTCTCCATTCTAATTGCTTTGTATTTTTGTTGTCACTGATGGGGATTTATGGCAGGAGTAATGAGAGCTGACCCTATTACCCTTCCGGTACACTTTAGTGTCCTAGCTCCTTCCCTCAGCTTGTCCATCTCTGCTGCTTATCTTTGGGATGATGAAATGCTCATCGTCACTGTTTTCTTCATAAGCAGCAGCAAAAGCACTGTACACTGTCTTTCAGAATGAGAAGTGATCTAAAAACACTGAGTTGCAGCAGAACAAACAAACTGGGAAGCACTGTCAGTCAACAGCACATGGCAGAGGAGTGAGTTTGACTTGGTGCACAGTGCTCTTTGTCCTGCACTTTCACAGTTGCTGTCCTTGATGCTGTGCACATCAAGGAGTACAAAGACAAGTGTTGTGACTGTCACCTTTTAGAGGATATTTCTGTGTAGAGGGCACATGCTGGACAGAACTAAGTCTCACCTGGGGGAGCATGAAATGTGCCTGTAGTCCCATCCTCTTGCTAGGAGGGTCTGTTTGGTCGAGGGAATTCCAACAGCTATGCTGAATTTCCCCTGCATTTTCCACAGGGAAAAACAGTGGAACATGAGGGGGAATGAGGACTGTGCTAGTGATTAAAGGACTTTTATGAGCTGTGCCTGTTAATTTTTTATTTTTTTTCTTCCCCCCAGTATTAACAAACATTTATTTCTGCTGGCAGACAAAATGAGAGCTCGTAGTGGTCATGCTCTAAAAATGGATTCTCCAATGTCTTTTCAAATTGCCATAAACTCTGCTACCAGTTCAGAGTGGCTTGTTCTGATTTGGGAATGAGTTCTATTTACTGTGATGCATTCCACTGCTACTAACCCACGATGATTCACATCACAGTCTTTCATGAGTGCCTTGTGTCTGCTTGCCTCTCTTTGATGCCTCAAGTAAACATGACAGTCCACAACTGCAGAGCCTGCCTAAGATAAAAATAAATGTGTGAGTAGGGTTAAAACCATGATGCTCAGTAATGCCTCTTGTGCTGAAGACAGTGTGTTCAAGTTCTGTCCTCTAGAGGAAGGGAGGGTCTGGGTAAGTCCTTAAATTATGGTTATGAGGGAAGTTTCTCCTTTTCTGGGGAAGATGAGTGAGTAGATGCCCCATTCATCCTGGATGAATTAATTTATGCTAAACTTGTTCAATACTTGCTCCTAGCTCTGTATATATGAGGCAACATGCCACTATTTTACTCTTCACCAGAAGAATTAAGGATTTGCAGGAAAAAATGCAGTCACAGAACATAGGCCCCACAGGTTTCTGGCTACTTCTGCACCATTAAAAATGTAAGTTTCTGCCCCTTTGACTCTGCTCAGTTTTTTGATTTTCATTTTTTAAATATTATTCAAACTCAGCCACAAAAAGCCCTATGAGCTTTTATATTTGAAAAGCAAAACTCCTCAGGAAAGAGAGGGCTGTATTTTTAAGTCTCCAAAGGCCAGAGAGTTTCTTTCACATCCCTCTTCAATCAAAGTAAGCTGATCTCCTTGTTACCACCACAAGCTGTGGACACTGTGTGCTATACAGTAAGTATGAGTGGTGAATAGAGCAGTATTTCTCTCTTGCCTTGAAAGAAAAACAGCTTGAAATTAAAAAAAGCCCCTGAAAGTAAACCAAGGGAGACTTTGTCTCCATTGCTGAAGTTGTGTTTACTTGGGAGGGACAGCCCCATTTGTGTAAGAGCAGATTATAAAAGTTCAGTAGTCCAAATTGTGAGAAGAATAAGGAGCTAGAAGTGAATCCATTAGTAAATGCTGACTGCTTGCCAACAGTGTGTGGACACCTTAGCCACAGCTCCACTCTGTACTTTTTTTATCCACCTTGTTGAAGGCAAGAAATTACTTATTTGAGCTGCTACAATAAAGATAGGTATGTAAATAGGTATTAATATGCTTTTAAATGGCTATTAGAACAAGGGAGGCATGATTAAATCTGGAGAAAGATTCAGCCTTGGATTTGATTCTGTTCTCCTAGTGATAGAAATAAAAAGGATTTAATGGAAAAAGAAAACCACACCACGCAATTTAAGGATGTGCCAACTCTTCAAGTTCCAGTGTGCAGTGGAGTGATACCTTATCTAAGTTCAAATAATGTAGCAGGAATATCAGGAGCAGTGTTCGTGCAGTATGAAGACTTGCAAGGCAGACAGGCATTTTGTAATGGAATCCAAGAGAAGGCCTTGAATTTATTTGGGAAATTGACTCATAGTAAATGTACATGGTTCAAATGAACATGAAAGAAATTAGTATAAATTGACTAATTTGTTCTATGTTCTATCTGAATTAAAATGATGGAGCTTATAGGTAATCTAAGTTATATCCTACAAATAGTACTCAATTTTATTACTTAGTAATAGACTTAATTACAAGAGAGATAAGATTTTCTTGCAAGTCCTTTTCATGTAATTTAATACAAACCTCTTGTTAGGTTGGGTTATATGGGGCAGGAATTCTGATCCTGTTTCTAGCTCCAATGGCAGAAGAAAACTCCCTGTCATTGGCTATTTCTTTGCTACAATTATAAAATAGCAGTATAATGTTGACTTGAAGAGAAAGAGCACCCCTATGGTTTATAAACAGTGGCAGCCAGACTGGGGCAGGTTAGCACAGTGGGGTGAGGATCCACAGCAGCTGAGGCAGATCTCAGAATGGGCAGGTGGCTCACAGGTATTCAAGGTTTTGTTGTGGATCAGGCTCAGGCAGTGGGGCAGTGTCCCTAATCTTTTAGGGACACCCACTCCTTTGCTGCTCTGTCCATGGAGGGGGAGGGCTGAGCTGGGCAATGCCTGGGCCCCTCTCTCTGCTAATGAATTCTCTGTGCCTGAATCGTCACAAAGGATGTTCAGTGTCCACACGTGTGCAAGGAGGTGGCAGTGTGCCCATCTGCCACCCTCCCTGAGAACTCCAAATACAACCAGTTGCACTTGCTGAAGTTTGAAACGTGGACCTTTTGCTTGAAACAGTCTTGTTGGATGGCTTCCTGAAGGGAGTCTTTTGGGAAAAAATCAACTAAAGCAGGTCAGCTCTCTGTGAAGATCTGGGGAACGATATGTTATTTGGCTCACAGCCGGTGGGAAAAAAAGCTGAGGATGGTTTTGTGGTGCATTCGTACATGAACCGTAACATTTGGCTGCAAAGACTGCCTAAATTATTAGGAATTTTTTAACTTCTGAGTGCTTAATTTTAAAACCTTCATGCCTTTAACCAAGTTTTTTATTAGTTGTAAATGTGATAAAAGCTTGCTGTCATAAGAAAAATTTGATTAATATAAAACCCCATCAGAAATTAACTGAGGTGTGCACTAGGCAGAAAATAGAGAGTATTTCTTTGGGCTGTATCCATTCTGAAATCCTCTGGAATTGCCACGTTTATGTCTTTTCTGAAGGGAGCAATATATGCAGATCCTGTGATGGGGACAGGTTGTGATAGAAAGCTCAAAGTGTTGTGTGGAAAATGAAGAGGTTTCGAGCACAGGTTAAAGAGCAGCACACAGGTCCTGGTCCTTGGAGTGCTGCTTGCTGGAAGCCTGAACTTCAGGCATGGTGTTAAAATGGAGGCTGTGGTGGAAAAACACCACAGAAGAGGTAAATTGGTTTCTATACTTTAGAAGAAAAAATTTTTAAGTCAGAAGTACAGTTTGTGTTTTGGAAATAAATCTTACTTTTGAGCACAAAAAGCTTTAACATTTTTTTATTGGAGAGGAAATATTTTTTAATTCTTAAAAAATACAGTTTTCTGCTCCCTCTGTTTCCTAGTTCTACAGAATAAAGTTTAATCAGATTATACACAGATAAAAAATTAGGAATATATGGAAAACTTTGATTTTAGAAAAAAAAATTGTTTCAAACTAACCTCTTCCCCCCTAAATTTTATCTGCTTTCACATAAGATACTGCTAGTCCCATAACTACCAGCAGTAAACTAATCACATCTAATTATTTGTAAATGTTAATATTTTTATCACAGGAATATATATTTTCTTGGGATCATACATCAAATGATAGTAAATATGAAATGCTAAAAATTAATAGCAATGTTGAAATAGTAAGAGACAAAATATTTAGACTTTTTTTCTCTTGAATGGAGTATGTCTGTACATAAATAGATGTACACACACATACAAACATATGTATAACATGGCATATAAGTTTTAATTTAAAAGAATTTAAGAAAGCTCCAAGCATTGTTCTTCCCTTTGTAATTATTTGTCTTGTATGTCAATAGAAGGAGCATATTCTGTGTGGAACAATTAATTATGTGAAAACAATCTGTGAAAATAAAATGCATGAATATAAAATAATTTGTACTTTTATTACTGCAGAGGGAGGAACAAAGCATTTCTGTTCCCTGTAAAAAGAATTCTTACTTACACCATTTTATCCTGATGTATTATTATCTTTGTCTGAAATACTTTTATTACTTATGTTGCAAGTTCATCTTGGAAGGTTGTTTTCTGCATTGATTTCAATTTACCTAATAAATAATTTCATTGTATGCAATTTCAACTATCTTTTTACTCAGTTATAATTAGGAAATCACATGAGAAATGTGAAACTTTGCCTGTAGCAGTGCAAGACATCACATTGTTCTAAGTCAGTTTTAAATACAGGAAAAGATGATGTATTTATTCTTTCTTGCAGTCTGATGTCTATTAATTTTGCTTCTGTTGTTTCTAAATGAAGTTGTTTGTTTTCCATTTTGCTAGTTCCTATCAGAGAAACCCCCCTGCCGATCATTAAAATACTGCAGCTGAAAACCCAAAGCCTTTATCTTATAGGAATTTTGATGCGTTTTGAATCATTGTGTGTAGTTCTGCAATTCCTTCAGCTAAATGTTGTCTTTTGCTCATACACAAATAACTTGGACCAAGAGCAGTAAGTTTGAATGTGTTTTGCCTCTTTTTGAGATAAGAGGGATGATGATTTCAACTGTGTGGTATTTTTTCTGAAAAAAAATTTTATTAAAAATATTGTGTTTTTTCTTCTTTCTGGATCAATATTTTTAAATATGATAAATTTCTAGCTGCCTTTTACCCGATATCATTGGTTTTCCTTTTAATGCTGTGAGAAGTGGCTTCAGACAATAGGAGCAATTAGCAAAGTGCTGGTGTGTCCAGCTGTCCATTGTGGTATCCCAGAGGATCTCGAAGGGAGTGCTCTTGCATTCAGGAGATTGTACAGATAAAAATCCCCACAACCCTAAACAATTGGGTGTAATTTTCTTTCCCATTTGCATTTACAATCCCAACAGGATGAAGTTCATAGCTGAGCAGATGGAGTCATTAGAAACTATCACTGTATCTGTTAGCTTTGGAAATGATGACAGGGTGGTTAAAGCCCAGCTCTCAGCAAGAGACACACAAGCACTTGTGCAGCCAGAGCCCAGTGGGTGACTGTAGGGATGCCTTGAGAGTGACAGTGCTAAAGGAATTAAGTAGGTATTTATTAAAAAGTGGAGGCAGTGGAAACTTGTTACTCGTGAAGAAAGAATGAATCGTGAATTGCTGCCCTTGTGGGACTGTCAGTTCATCTTGTTCATTTTGCATCAGCGATAAAATTCCTCACATGGAGAGGAGCAGCTGAAGTCTGCCTGAGGTATGGCAGGAACAGCTGGAGATGTGTGGATATCTGTGTCTCAGATATTTAAAAAGAGAAAATCAGCTTCTTTTTCCAAAGTCCTGAAAAGGTCTAGAACTGAACAAGAAAACAAGCTTTTGGTCATTCTTTCCATCTGATACGCAGGTTTAATGCGTAAAACAGGAAAATCCCTCTTTGTAAAATTATTCTCAAGCATGCTTTAGGCATATTGTATCATTTTTAGGATGACTGAAAAATTCTGAATTAAAACCAACGAACCACCCAACCACTCACCCACATGTTTATGTAAAAGAAAACAGAAAAAATATTTAGGTCTTGTTAATGATCCAGAATATTTTACTGGACCCTGTGTCAACAAATCAAATGAAGGGAGGTTTGGAAATTTGACATGATATGTAAACAGAGCTGTACCAGGGTAGATGGTGAGGAAATACTTTCTTCATCCTTTGTGAAAGAGAATGGGAAAATCCAGTGTGAAGTTACTTTAACCTAATTTTATTTTGTTTTTCTTTTGTATTGCCTGGAAACAATGTATCCAATATAATGCTGTCTTTGTATAGTATCTGTATAATAACATTCCTGACAAATACAAACCAGGTAGGGTCTGGATAGTCATGTAAGACCTAAAAATTTACTGACTGTGTATGTCTTCAAGGTTCACATTTTAGAGGATAACTCTAGTCACAAAGACTATTAACCAAATCTTACTGGGTGTTATGAATGAATCTTCGAGGTTACTTAATTAAGTTCTTGTTGTAAGAGTTACAAGTTATTACAGTTTATAAAGTTTGTAAATAAAANGTGAGGACGGAAGGCCCAGCTCTGCCGCAAGACAAAGCTGTTTGCACTCCTCCTCCTCAGCATCGTCCGGAAGCAGTGGCGGTCGGCCCCACGAGCTCCCCTCCCAAGCTGAAATCACTTTAATAAAGGCCATTTCAAAGTGAGCTGGTCTCCTGGCCCTTTCATTTACATCACTGGGGATGTCACATGTTTTTCTTAATTTTACCACTCTGATTTCTTGAATGTGTATGTTTGCTGTGCTATATGAAATATGGGCTTGTTGGTAGGCATTTGGAAATGCTCTGCAGCTGAATTTTATATCTATAATAATTTGTGAAATAAATTACAAAAGGTTCCTTTTCGTAGCATGTTTAGATATCCCTTAATTATTGCACATGCAAGGGCACATGGAACTTTTATCACCAGGGAGATACCTGTTTGATTTTTTTTCACAAATTAGCCTACATTTTAAAGGGTGAATTTAAAGACAAATGAGTATATTAGTGGATGTATTTGAAAAGACTATTTGCTGTTGTATATTCAAAACAGTAGTATGAGCTTTAAGTGCAGATGCCTATCATGTGGATTTTATTTTTGCATTCCTTTTTGTCTGTATTTGCATTTTCTCAGTATTGTGACCAGATGTCTCAAACAGTATATTTCTGTTTTGAATTTTTAGTTAAATAAACCTTCTGTCTTAGTTTGAAGACAGGTATTCCTGCAAGGAAAAAAAAAGNACTGACATTGTTTGCTTTGAGATAGAGCTTTGTAGTTTTTGCAGTTTGTAAAACATTAATAAAGATGATTCATCTACTGTCAGGGGACTGGAGTAACACATTTGAAATGACACTGTGCTGAGAACTGCTCAAATTCATGCCACTGCATGACATTGTGCTATCAGATCTGGCAAATACTCCATTATTGTGTCTTCCAGATTTGAATATATTTTTAACTGAGGCTTTAAGGTGCCTGAGAAAAAGCATCTTCTACAATGAATTGGCGGACAACTTCATTGTTTATATTTATTGTGCAGGGGCAATATGGTAAATTCCAGATAATGAGAAGAAGTAGAAATGTGCAAAGATCAGTTATGTTCTGGAAACTTTTTGGCACTTTGAAGTCTTCCTTAGGCTTGGCATTTTAGTCTGCTTACTATGAAGCCAAGAATGTATGCCTTTAAATTTAAAAGTTGTACTGCCTTTCAGATTATAGCACATTTGTCTTCTGTTGTAATATTATTCACCACTTACTGAAAAATTCCTTGGAGTTACTGTTACTCTGATTATCCCTTCTGTTTATGCTGTGAAAACTCTGTTGATATTCCCAAATTCTTGCAAAGCAATGGAATCTTTTGAAGTTTTTGCATCTTCCCCCAAATACAGCAATTTGTTTAGTGATATTTTACCCTTCTGTTTGGTTTTACAGTCTTGAAGACTGATGTTCAAATTTCTCTCTTTATCTCCCACATTATTTTGAATGCTTTCTTGTCCTTGGTGTCAAGATTCCATTCAGCCTTGACTAAGCCTTCTATTCAACTTGACTAACTTTTGCTTGCCAGCAAATAATTCCTATGATTTCTAGTCCTTCTGAATGTCCTATGGTAGACCCAAAATGCAATACAGTCTGAAAGAGCTCAGAGTCTTTACTGTTAAAACAGTAGTCACAGTTTACTTCTATTTTATACTTTGTAAAAAGATATCTTGTTTGAGTGTGGTAGGGGTCATATGTCAGTACACAGTAACCAGACCAAGGCTCACAGAGAACAGTTTCAGAAATAGAAATATCCAGATATCAAACTACCTTCTGCTTGTCTCTTTTCTCGCTCACTCCCATTCCTTGCTGAAAGTCTCTGCTTCTGCTGTTCCCACGTATCATGCTACTTTAATGCTGTTGAGACATTTTTTGAAAGAAAAGTCTTAGCTTGTTTTTGCCTTTTGTGATAAGTTTTTCCACAGTTTCACACGGTCTGATATAAACTTGCTTCAAAGGATTTCTAAGTGGCTATGTCACTATGACACTTGCTCTTTCAGTCTTCTGCTGCTTTCTTTTCTTCTGTTTTCTGCCTGTGATTTTGTTTTTGCTCACCATGCACAGGAGATGAGGTGACATGGGTTGACATATGGAGAAACAACTTGGTCTTTAAGAAACAAATCTATACCAGCCTCACCATCTGTGAGTGCTCCATGCAAAAAGGAACAAACATTCACGCCAAGTAAGCAATTCCCAACACAAAGTATCTGCTGCTGACAAGAAGAATATAATGGGACTAGGGGAGGTCGTCAGACACACATGTGAAAGTGTTTATGTGACAAAATAAATTAGAAAAACTATAACAAGGCAAGCCCAGCAGGAAATCACGGAGTCTGTATTTACTTCTTGTCTCTGGCGTTAGAGGAGGAAGGTGGCTTCTAACTGCTACGGCAAAGGCATGAAACTCCAATTATAAATTTGTGCCATATGTTCTCTAATGCTTGAATATAGCACTTAAACATATTTGGGTGTGGAGGTTGTACTGCACAGTGAAAGGCTGTCACGGAGATTGTCCAGTTTCTAACAAAACTGAGTCACAAGGGTGTGACCAGCAAACCGATGAGAGGAACGCAGGTGTTTGCAACAATTGCCCTTTGCTTGCTTTGCTTTGGTCATGTGATTTACATTTTGTGCAAGAACTTTCATAGATCTCTCTTGAGAGCTTCTCTATGCCAGCAGTTGCACCGAGTGCCTTTTCACAATAGCACGTTTCCTGTGTTTGGTATGGCTGGTTCAGTAAACATATTTACTCCTTTTGGTAAACTAAAATTGTCTGCTCCTTCCAATCAGCTGTGAAGATACTATCCTCAGCTAGCATCTCGCTCTTTTGTGTAGGGACCAGAATGAAATGAAACTGCAGTGAGAAAAATATCAAGACAAACTATTTTTTCTTTCTGTTTAAATTTCTCTCTTAAAATCTGTTTTTTCTCCTGTTTCATACTCTCTTTCTCAACTTTTCTCACTTCATCTTAATTTCTTTTTCCTAGGTGTTACAGTAGAAGATATGACTGTATTGTCCTTCAGGACCAATGAACAGCTACCAAAAAGGAGGAGAAATATATAACTTAATATAATGAGGATGCTATAACTTTTGCATGTTATATATATATATATATATACAATTTTTTAAATTTTCACTTTTTCTTTTCCTGTACAGCAGAAAAAAAAAAAGTAATATAAGAATATAATACATTTATTACATAGATACAGAAGATAGAGTGGGTTTTCAGAAGTTTGGCACCCAGTGACTACTGGGTTGCTGTCTTCCTCATGATAAAGGTAGCAGCTTGATGGCCAGTTCTCACTTTCTCTCTGCCCTGATTCAGATCCACATTTCCCCTAGTGTTAGTGCACTCTCTCTCTGGGTTTTGGCACTCATTTCTTCATGTTGTAGTTGAGAATATGAGACAATATGGTGCTGTGTTGAAAAAATGTCCTTAAACTATGCAAACACCGGCTTCCTTCTAATTATGAAAAAAACCTTCAGTTATTTTGGTTTTTAATCTTTGATTTCAATGCTCTGGCCTGGAACTGGTTTAATACGTTAGAGCACATACTTCCAAAATTATTTAAAATTGCTTCAAAATATCTCCAAGTTATCTTTTCTATTTGCTATGAATTAAAAAGAATAGAGACAAATTCAAGATTATGCAGATAAAAAAAGGTTTGGAGAAAATTTCTAGGACATGCTGCAATCTGCTTGATCTGCCAGAAATGTAAGTGGGGAGCAAACACAAAAATAAACAGTCCAGTGCATTTGGATGTCTAATTGTTGTAGTAAGAAAAAATGGAGAAAAATAAGAGGAGAAACCTATAAATTGCTGAGAATCAGGGAGCATCAAAGGACCCAGCACAAATACAATTGTGTACTTTCGACTGGCTCTTTGCTAGCTCTATCCTTAACAGAGATGAGGCAGAGAAAGGCCTAGGGGAGAGAATAAAGCTCTGTCAGGGCTGTGTAGGAGGGGAAGAATTGAGAGAGCTCTGGCCTATGGTGGCTCTGTGTTGACTGACATG
>VZTB01000814.1:0-27628 GCA_013397245.1 Thryothorus ludovicianus | reverse complement strand
GAAAATTTTAGAGCAGTAGAGTTTCAGGAAGGATTCAGAGGACTCACAGTAAAGAAACTAAGCTCATTTACTGAATTTTATGCCTTAGGACTGGCTCAAGAAGTAGAAGATAGGATTTATCATGGGTGGAGAAACCTCTACTGTGTCAGTGAATTAAGATAACAGGGTTTAACACATCTTGTCTCTGAAAGAACTAACTGGATGCAGATTAAATTTGGCTTTCTAATACTTCAGACTGCATTCATAAAGCCTGTGTTACACAGCTTCACACACATGCATTAAATGGCTGTAAGAAAATGGTTTGTGTATTATTCATTGACAGGGAAATTAATCTAATGGAAGTGCTCTATTCAATAAAGCCATCAGGATAAACCAATTATCACATCAAGACCTAATGAGCAGCAAGACCAAGCCAATTATTATGTCATTAATTAGTAAGGATTAGACCGAGAGGTGGTAAAGTGTTTTTCACCTGCTTATCACAAAGCCTTTTACAAGTCAGCATCGCTTTTCCTCAGGGAGACACTGATGTGCTGAAGGTCAGTCCCATTAAATGGGAAATAGAACATGGTTCTGCTGGGGCCCAGTCCTGTGCCCTGGGCAGAAATAGCCCAGTGACACTGACTGACCTTTTCTAGGAACATTACTAAAACTAATATTATGGATTGCTGCTTTTGACTTCATAAGCCAATTCCATTTCAAATTATTTTTTTAAATCAATAATGTTTGGTTTCCAATTACTGTGAAATTACTCTCCAGCCTTGGTCAGAATATTCAGCAGTGGAAAAATGGTCCTTCATTTATTTCAGAGGAGTTTCAAGATGTCACAAGTTGACGTGGAAAACCCAGATGTTTTTAATTCTGAAAATTAAGAAATAGATTTTGAACAGGAAAGTTATCTTGTTTGGTGTGCATCCTCAGGAAGGACAGCAGAACATTCCCCAGTTCTCTGCCAGGCTGTCATTTATATAAAAATATGAGCGGAAACAGTTTTGGGGCATCTGTGTAGAGCCTTAGGAAGATCTTGAAGAAATCAGAAGAAAATAAATAAGCTCCACAACTCTTGCATCTTTATCAACTATTAAATCCTTTATCAGACCTCTCAGAGTAAATAAGATAATTTTCATTCTTCATAACCTTTCTTAAAGAGACATAAGAGGAGCTACAAATATAACCTACCAAAATACAATCTCAGAAATTAACACAGCAGTCAGGAAAAGCTAATTTCAATTTCTGCAAAGATGTCTTTTTAAATTTTTTTTTTTAACCCTGCTCTGTGCTGTGACATACTTGCATGCCATGCTCAACAAATCTGGGATTTTGGCACAAATGTGGAGGAGAGCATTAAACCTTCAGCTTTGGTGGTAGCTGGTTTAATGGTCCACTTGGGCTCTGAAGCACTGGATCCTTGGAGTACAGGATGCAAATTGCAACAAGGTATGTGACATTTCCCTCAAAAATTGGACTGGGAATGTGATGTTTATGACTATGTAAAGATGTGGCAAAGGGTGTGAGGGACCAAGAGTAAATAAACATATTGCCGTAGACTGTGATTTTAGGATCCTGATGGAATTGGTTTAATCTGACTTTTATGTGAGAATATTCTCTCTTTTGGGTGGTGTTGCCAAACTAGACCTTTAAAAAGGACATATGTAATTTTCCTGCTTTCTAGCATCTGAATATCTAGTAATCTTGTAAGCCAGTGTTACTTGTGTAGGTAATTTCCTTTTAACCTGAAAATATTTTTAGGAATCTCCTTGAAATGCATGATAAAAAGTGGAGTCAGTGTATGATTAGATGATAATTTTATTTCATAGTGATGTTTTATCCTTGGTTGAGGGAAGGCCCTCTGGATTTCCTCCAGTATTATGTGTTTTCTTTTCAGTCTGAAGGGCTCTAGAGTCACATCAAAGCCATAATATATGATTGTAATTTGCTGTAATTAAGCAGGGCTTCTGTATATTCAGTGGGTAAATAGTTGGCACGATTGAGATGCTACTGTTCCTCCCTCTAAGGGAGGAGGAGCTCTGGGCTACAATCTGGCGTGCAAGTTCATCAGGAATTTCAGCTGGTGAGGCATGGGTGGGAGTGAGGGGAGGGGGAATATTTTTGTCTGGCTGAAGTGAGAGGTGCATGCTAGGGGGCTGCAGAAGAGGAGCACCCAGACCCCTTGTGTGGATCTGCTGGGAGACTCTGTCCTGCCTCACAGTCATGGGTCTTGTCTCTGCTTCTGTGTGTTTCATTTTCCATTCTGGACATAGAGGTCAAGAGTCGTGGAGTTGCTCCTTCTCCCTTTTAGCTGATAGTTTCTGCTTCATCTTGGGTGCAGCTGAGGCTTTTGCTGTGCGTGGTTCTGCCGCTCAGGCGCTTCAGTGGAGGTTTGCTGGAGCCTGAGAGGGGACAGTGATGCTGACATCCCTTCTGGACTTTGTTTCGGGAGAAGTATGTGATGAGTTTCTGAACATGAGTGTGAGCACCTGAACACCAAAACTTAGAGAGACAGAATGGAAAAATCAACCTGTTGAAAACTTCTAATGAGCCAGGAAACTATGACACGAAAGAACAAAAGTAGTTTGCCAAAAATTAAAGCTGAAAGTGGAGTTCTCTTTTTCATCTTATACCCTCAGTGCAAGCTTTTATGTTTTTTGTTGCAGAAGAGATGTATTTCTGTAGAAAAATCCAATTTTCAGCCCATCTCTTTAATCAGAATTTGCACAAAACAATATAATTTCCCAATTGCTGATGATTTTCTTTTAGTTCACATCTAAGTCTTCGATAGATTTTTTTTTTCTCCATAAGTAAAAATTCTCACTAGCAATTCCTGAAAAAATGTTGCTCTTATACTGACATGTAAATTATCCTTAACTATCTGCTTTAGAGCTCAGTATTTCTTGCTGATAAATATTCCAGTGTTTTCTGAGACTTGTAGGCATTGTCCTGAGAAGGAGAGAATTTCACATTATGGCTCTTTGTGCTCGTCAGTGAAGGCACCAATACTGACATGCTTGAACCAGGAGTGTCCAGGCACTTTCCTTGCCATTCCCCTGTCAATTTTGAATCCTTAAACCAATCCTGGAATTGTTGGACACATCCTAGTGCTCAGCTAAGAAAGAAGGGCATTGAGCATGTTCTGATGTTTTCAGCCCCACTCGAGTGCGAAGAATTTGTGATGTACCCTTTAGATATTTTGCTGATTGATAACAACAAAACAAAAAAATTTAAATAAAAGAAGAAAAAAAAGAAAATAAAAAGAAGTTAAGTCAGTCAGATAACCAGGGAAAGCCTTTCTTCCATGTATGTGGAAAGGGGAAAAAGTCGAACATCTGAATGTCTGTTGAAAATGCTGGAGATGGTGAGGAATTCATGTATATAAAGCCTGTGCTATCATGTGCCTTGAAAAGCTCACTTGACCATTTTAAGTAACACTTGAGTAACACTTCAACAAAATATTTTCCAGCTGTTATTTCTGTCTCTTCACTTCATCATGTTATTTCTAGCAATATTATTCAACAATTCTGTTGTACGATGTGAAAATATCTCATGTTCTGCTTCTGCAACTTTTCATTTTACCTACTGTTTTTGCTTTTCCTAGAGAATCAGAGAATAATGTAGATAGGAAGAGACCTCAGGAAGTTGCTTAATCTAAACCATCACTCTAAGTAGGTCTAACTTTAGATCTGGTTGCTTAGGGCCTTGCACAGTCAATTTGTGATGATCCTCAAGGATGGAAATTGTAACATCACTGTAAAATGCTCTTTGATTTCTGTGGTGCATAACTTGGGCTGAATGTACTATAGGTGAAAAAACAGTCTAATGCTCAACATTCAGGTGGTTATCAAAGTTGTGATTCCTGTGATGAATCAGTGGCTTGGGAAAGAACACAATAAGAAGTTGGATTTTCAAAGCTGTGTGGCCTCAAATGGCATGATGAAAAAGTAGTACTCAGGACTTAAGTGATGTTTTCCTGTAAAGGAACAATCAGTACTGAGTTATTTAATCATTAATAACTATCTCATTAATATTGCTGCTGCGTAGCCCACTAACACCAGATTATTCTGAAAAGCCAATTTTTGTGTACATCTCAGTGAAACTGTGTTCTATTTCATGTTTGAACTTTGGAGACTTTGGTTTCAATGGGATATTGCTGTAATTTTGAAAAGCATTTTAATATGTCTGTCTTTACTGATAGAAATGAACCTCAAAAATAGGGTTAAATCAATTGAATAGCAAGACACTGACCTATAATACTGTAAGATTAAAGCACTAGGATACGCTTTTTTTCTTTATTTTTTGGTAGAATATATACTGGTTGTGCACATCTAGAAAGATCTCGATGTAGTTATCTATTCAGTTTATTTCTATTAGCTATGTTATCACATCTGAAATTGTTTTAACACACATTTTAGCTCTATAAATACAAGTGTACTATATAGGATGTTTGATTTAATAAATCTATTTCTACTAAGTTTCTATAAATTTCCATTAATGTATACAGTTCTCCTAAACTAAGCTATGATAATATATCTTTTATAGAAGAACTAAGACAAATGATAACATATTAGAAATCTTGTTTTTCTTCTATGCTGCCATAAAGCAAGAGATTGCAAAACTACTTCGGACACAGAATCTAGTTTTTAAAAAATTACTAATATATATGTTTGGTGATATATCTTTGTTCTTTCAAAATTACAGCATATATCTGAGATGAGATTTCACAGGTAAAACACAATTTTTACTTTCTCATGTCTGTTTTGGAATTTGTTGTTTTCAGATGCTCTTTTTAGCAGTGGACAGGGTTCTATGGAAACAAACTTATTTCTTAACGTTTTTCCTCCTGGGAGAGCTTTGCATCATCATGGTACCAGTGAGGGGTGGGACTGAGATCTAATATCAGGAAACCCGTTCAATTTTACTGTGACCTGTGGTGTGGGAAATGTGTAGTCATATTGCTTTCCTAATTTCTCTGTCCTGTTGGCTCCCTCCCAAAACAGATTTAGGAAGAGCTGATTCATCTGGAAATGTACTTTTTCTCGTTGTTCTTGTTTTTGCCAAAATTTCAATTAAAAGTGTTCAGCAAGCCAAGAAACCTACCTCCCTTCTCCACTCCCCCCTCTTTTTCCTAATATTTATTATGTTTTTGCTATTTGCAATACTTTTGTACTTGTATAGCCTCACTTTATGCATACACACATAAATATTTGAGAATATTTTCCATGTAAAGGCTTGATAGGAATAGTTCATAGTTTTCAGAGAACAGAGAGAGATTCCAAAGCTCCTCTAATGGGACAGCTATGGAGTTTATGCAAGAATGAGATTCCAGACCTGAAGAACAGAGTAGGCCTTTAAACGTGGATCGCTTCTACTCTATATGAATAAACTACCATGTGGAATGTATAAATCTGTCTTATCAGGAATCTCTGTCTTTTGGGAGAAGAGATTTGACATTAATAAATGTCAAAACCTTGAAATCCAGAGTGAATGATACTCTTGTCACTCACCAGCTATACCTATTTTTCTCTTTTTCTTCCTCCATAATTTTTTGTCCCTTCCTGGGAAAATGGAAAAGTTTCCTTGAGGTAATTCAGTTTCATAGTGTTGTTAAGAGCACTGCTTTAAAACCCAAAGCATGTAATAACCTCAGTAATAGCCTGGGACTGGTGACTTGCACTGTTAAATGAGCATAGAAAAATGGATTTTTCACACACAAAAGGAAGCTGCATATGTTAGACCCTATCTGGTGAAAGACTTGATCTGATCAGTGAAAAGCTATTCAGGTATTCTCTATTCGTTTACTTGTTAGTTTTTGAGGTAGAATTAAGTCATATGAGCCACTTTGCTTCCTGTAGGAACCAGAGCATTTCCAAAGAAAAGAACCTGAATGTGAGCCTGACCTATGGCCCTTCTTAAAGTGTTTAAATGAGAATAAAGAAACCATGAACACCTCTGTCATCTTGAAAATGTTTAGAACTGAGATGTACTCATGAAGTCCTTTCCCTCTGCACCTTGAGAAGAAAGGGTGAATGGGCTCTTTGTGTTATCTCTGAGTGAGAACCTAATAGCATTTTATATAGTGGCAAAATGTATACTGAGAGGGAGGAGGGGTGATTTTTCTACCACGTGTGATGTGAGACACGTTGGTTAACATCAGGGAACTTGCCACAGAAAGTACAACTAGAAAAATGAAGGTGAAAAGGAAAATGAGCTTGCTGGGACTGGCATTGTAACACTTGCTGGTAAGTGCACAAAGGAAAAGTATTGCCTAAAACACCCCATGCAAGTGAGGAATTGATAGTCCATTGAACAGTCTTCCAAAAGACGGCTTATGTGAGGGGCTAGAGCAAAGTAAGTGGCTTTGACAAAATTTCAACTTGTTTATGTAGAAATAATTATGGGAATAAAACTTATACCATCCACCTAGAATTAAACAGAGTTTCATTGTAGAGAAAATTATTTTTTATTCTATAGATTAAACCTGTGAATTTCCTATGTAGTCAGATGAAAGATGCATATAGGATATTTGGGGTTAATTATTGTAATTCTAAGTTATTGTGGATTTCCAGTAATCCATACAGTTCTCCTAAACTGCACTAATATGTCTTTTATAAAGGAACTAAGGCAAATGTGTATATATTAGAAGTGTTGATGTGCTGCATTCACTAGAAGATCCACATATCCTTGAGGAGGAACTGGATGCAAGGCTACAGTCTAGCTGGTCTAGCTTTTATAAAAAGGATTGCTATTAGGGAAGTTAAGGAAGGAATCTATGGAATTAGCATTTAGTGATATAAATGGAAGGACTGAGAAGACACTTTTAGATCTTAACAATGTTTTGAAATTCTTCATTCCATAAGATACCTGGAAAGCAGGTTTTTGAAAGCAGTGGTTAAATAGATGTAATGATGATCCTTCTTGAGCAGCTGTTTAGCTGTGAGGAATGCTACAGCATATACTCAAAAAGTGAGCCAGGAGCAGAGGCATGCGCTTCTCCAAATATTGACCGTCCACAACATTTCACTTTAAAGCTCTGGTCTCTAGCTATAAGGAATCCAGAACTGGGAACAGCAACTGTGTGTTTCAAATTTTGGAATTTTCAAAGTACTTTTCTGTTTCTCTGGCAAATTAAGTCATATTTCTGAACAAACAAGAAGATTCCTTTTAGTAGAGAAGCCATACAGTAAAGTAATGTACATTTGACTGTGAGAGCTGGATCCCAGCAAAGTAAATTATGGCAGTACTGGGGTTTTATCAAGCTTTCCAAATGCAAAGTGTTATATCCTTTATTAGTATTGTTAGTGGTAGTGGTATGGTGTAACTTTCTGATATCATGTTGAAGTTCAGTTTTTTTCAGCCTTCTTGACTATAAATATATTGTACAGAACACAAATCAGTCTGAGACTGTACCTCATGTTTGGCAAGGGGAGTAATATGTAGATGTAGACAGGTCTCAGGCACCTCATACAGCCAGATCTAACAGATAACACTAGAAATTACTTTCATCAGCCTCACTCTTTTAGCCACCAATTCACAGTATCCAAGAAGACAATGTGAGCCCACTTTTCATGTCTGAAATGGGACTGGTTTGTCTTTACTTCTCAGTGCTGGCAATCAGAATTGCATGTTGATGTGCAGGGATGGTTCCCTCATCTGCAATGAGGAAATGCTAAGCATGCCCTAGGAAGACCTGCTGTGATGGAGTAGAGTGTGCTGTCCTGGGACTCTGAGCTCTGCAAAGTTTTACTCATCTTCCTTGAAGTTCTTGTCAAAGGAGATTGCCCAAGATTTGGTTGAATTGTACATTCACAAAAAAATGATGCCTTTTCTCTAATCACTGTCAGACAGGCAGCTAAATAGGTTAATGTGAGAACACTGGGAGAAGAGAGTCTGGAAAGAGAGTAAGGACATTTATTGCAATTTAGGAAGGATAACTTTGAAATATTGAAACCAGAGTTCCCTGTCTCCCATATTTGATCTACATTAAAGGCCTATTTCAATCTCAAATGTCTTTCAGAGATCTATTAAAATGATGTGCCAGGAAATAAAGACAAAATCTTCAGTACATAAATGGAAAGATTTTTCTTTTCCTGTAACTGCCAGCCTAACAAATTCATTTTTGGTCATGGAAGTCAAATCATGTTCTTAATTTCTATTTCATTACCAGTTATAAGTGGTTAGCAGGTCAAATTGTGCTCCCACAAAAGTGTGTAACCTTTTCTGATGTTCTGGTAGCATCAAAACAGGAGCAAAACTGGGCTGTTACCAGGAAGCACCTCTGATAGCACTGCAGAATAATAGATACCCTGGAGGAGCAAAAGGATGGTAGAATATTCAGTGGAATAGGAAATGGTCTTAGGGCTACAGTGGAGTTGTAGGGCTATTTTTGTCAAGGCAAAGATTAGGGAGATAACTGATAAGTATGATGCTGCAGGAACAATGAAAAAGAAGTTGTTTTTCATACAGAGATGTGTATATCTCCAAGATTTTATTTTGGCTCAAAGGGATGGCAATCTCAAAAGGACATTTCTTCCAGAGGGTGCTCTGTACCCTTCCCTTTCTACTATGATATGTTTCCCTCTGTCCTCCCCTGAAAGCCACCTTTCTGGGGCTTAGTGGAGCAAGTTGTTTCAACAAGTACCCAAATCTGTCCCCAGTTTTGTACAAAACCCTCAAATCTGAGTCTGAGTACCCCAGCAGTGCCTAAGCTCTTCTTGCCAGTGCTGCAGGTGCAGGAGAGGCTCTCATGGCCCTTGTACAGAGTGTAAATTGTGTAAATGCTACTGTCAGCTGCTTCCCACAGCTGTGCCAGGTGCAGGGGCACAGGAACTGGGAGCTGCTGCTGGTTTATTTGTTCCCAGCATCCAGAAGGATTTCTGTGATGGATGTTGCTGGAACAAATGCAATTGTTTATTTCTGTGGACACAAGCCACAAAAGACCATCGTCAAGAGTATGAGGATGTTTATAAAATATGTATACACATGTATGTGAGTATGGATTTTATCTATATGTGCATGAATATTACCTTTCTTCAGAGAAGTGAATATGGGAAAAACAGTGCAAATAATTATCAAGGAGAACTCCCAAATAGCCAGTCATTCTACAAGATCTGACCTTAAAGATGTTCACAGAGAAGCATTGTTTCAAACTGGCTGATTGAACAAGTAAAATTTTGAGGATGTGGATTTTTAAAAGGCAGATTGTAGTTTCAACATGTTCCAATGTTTCTGAAAAGCTGTGATACTTTTTGCAAGAAAGCAGAATAAGCACAGCAGAAAATAGTAATTGATATTATATAATATTTTGACAGGCTGATCTTTGCTGAAGGCTCAGTCAAGCTGTTCAGTTTTCATTCTGATTTTCACCAACCTATGCTGATTTCTTGGTAGTGTACTTATATTAATTTTTGGGGCATTACTCTTGATTTGTACTAAGGAGAGAGTGCATTAAGAATAGAAGACTAGTCAAAAAGTCTTTTCATTTAATGTTGATCAGAGATGAGAGTGTACTATACTGTAATTTGGTACTCTGGTGCAAGGTTTGCATTCAGCTTCCTCTCAGAGTCAGCCTTGTGCTGTGGTTCTCTGTTGGTGTGGGTGAAATGTTAGTTCTAGCTGCCAGTATTAGACAATGATTTTGGATAACTCGTGGCCTTGTTTCAGCAGCAGAAGGGAGCTGTGGGAGCTGGGATGCTGAAAGCTGCTAGTGATGGCAGAGGCTGTCTAGGAAATTTGTGGGATTTTTTTTCAAATTAAATCCCATTTCCTGGGAATGGAATGTAATTTGTGGTTGAAACTCATGCATCAAACAGATAGAAAATAATGTAATAGATTCTCTAAACAATTCTTTCAGGTCATCTAACTTTCCCATTGAAAATTGAAACTCACTTCAGAATTACCTGAAGTTGAAAGTATTTTCTCCTTTCAAAGAAAAAAGTAATGGGTTTTAAAGAACAGGTGTTTAATTCCTGTTACTGGTACCTTTATGGATACTGTTCTCAAGAAAAGCCTGAAGTGATTTAATTGCATCTTTTCATTTTGGAGTAGTGCAAGAATTACATGATACCATTTTAATGTGTATTTTATACTTCTCTGTAGCTACCTTTGGTTTGTTGTCCAATTTGGGCACCATAGTTCACAGAGATAGCCAGCCAGACTCACACTTATTTTAAATTTGATTAAATACTTTTATATAAAATATAATATATATATTTTATATAGAATTAGTTTTTTCCATCCTTATTGCTTAGTTTTGCATGTAGAGACTTAGATCATTTATTTTGCCTCTTAGCAGATGGCTGGCAAATAATGAAGAGCATATAAAGCCAAAGTTCTGCCTTTAATACACCTGCCTGAACAGTCAAGCAGCAGAGGCAGCACAGTGACATAAATTGGTCTGGATCTATTACGGTGACTTATTCTGCACCGATTAGTGGGGAAGGGGGCAGCAGGTAGATATTATTTTCAGTGACTTCTAGGCTTCTTTTCTGTTTTATAGAGACTGCAGTGTTGCTTCATTAACATAAAAAAAAGAGCCCCATATTGATTTCTGCATCCAGTCTATCAATGGTTTGAAGAGCAGAAGTGGTTTCCCTTGAAGATTTTAATGCTTTCCCCTCTGATTTCTTTGGTCCCATTCTGGGCATATAACATATGACATACAATCTCATTGTTTCTTCTTTCATGAGAGATCTGTCAACCAAATTTTTCAGCATGATGGATAGTTTCCAGGAAAAGCTTCTATGCATTCATTTCTTTCAGGAGGAAGAAACAATTGATGACTCTTAATGCTGCCAGGCACACTTTACCTCTTTCTCCACCTGTCCCGTGTGGGTTACCAGAGGCAGTGTGGCCATTTCTGCCCAGCTGCTTTGAAGCCTCCTGGCTCCTTGATGTGTTACTGTGCAAGGGCTCCTCTTGTTGTCCATACCTAAAGCTTTTTTTTTTTCCGTAATACCTGTTTTCAAGGTTACACAAAGTCTATCCCCAAAGAGTTTGCTTAGCAGATAGTTCTAGAGAAATCAGATGGAGAGCAGTGTTAAAAGTATTGTTTTACATATCTATGTCTGCAAATTGCGTAAAGCCCAAAGAACTCACGGTAAGGAAAATTCAACTTTCTCAAGGGGACCACCCTCAAGAGGATGAGGGAAGAGTAAGTGGGGGGACAACTTTAGAGAAAAAGTAATTTAGAGAGGAGAAACTGAATGGTGCATAGGATATAGAAAGAGGAGGATTTCAGGGAGAAGTGAGAAAGTGTCATCAATAAATTTTCATTGCAATTGTGAATGATCCTGGTTCAGATCTAGATCCAGACATATTTTGCTGACATTGGAATGAGCCAATGAAGCACAGCTTCTGTGGGGATTTGGTGATTTTTTTTTGCTTTGAATTTCTTCCCCTCCATGGCTTACATTCTGAGTGACCTAAAAGCTCAAACTCAGGCTCTAACAAACTGAAGACACGAAGCTAAGTTACTGATTATAAGCATATGAGTGTGCTGAGTGTGCTCTAAGTTCATGTAAACACACAGCTTGATTCATTGTGACTTACAAATCCATGGAAGAGCTTCAATGACCCTTTAAAAAGAAAAGAAAGAAAGAAAAACAGTGAAAAAAACAAGGCTAATTTTCAGATTTGCCATGAAATCAAGGAACATTTCTTTTAGACCTAGATTCCCTAGGAGATTTGCACTTTATAGATCATCCTATGCTCAGGACTGTAGAATCCTCCTACTGATGTGTGTGTAAACTAACAATGCTGAGAGATATTTGCAGCCTTTATGTTTGAGTTCAGTACTGGCAGAGTTCATCAGGCCCAGTAGGAGCTTTAACAGTGCCAGGAGAGCACTGCAGGGGAGGATGCTTCCTCCCTTCTTCCACCCTTTGCTGAATAGTCTCTAACTCAAGAGACAATACTGAGCTAAATTGACTTTGGTCTAATATATGGACATTTAATCCTGCTGCTTCTCTTGGTATTCCAAACTCTTTTACAGGTGAGAAATTTAAGAGCTGATGTGCTGTGAAAACACAACTTGGTTCCTCAAAGCTGTACAAGTAATTTTTCTTTTCCTTGGAGAAGAAGGGAGTTAGATTTCATTCCTTATAGAGAACTCTTAATTTGCATTACTGGCATCAGTCAACATCCTCAGCAGTCTGAAAGGGATGTAAAACTATACTGATTGCATTAAATTATAACTGTGCTCTTTAGCTGTAGCTGGTTTTGGCAGGTTATCTATATACAAAGAATTATTTCTGGTTTTACAGATCTAATTTTTTTTTTCTCTTTAATGGAATAGAATATTTTCCTTTTGTATTCAAGTTACACATGGGGAGATAATAAAGAAATTATAGTTTCAGTGTGTCTTCAATACTTCTAAGTTTTCTGGAACTGCTCAAGGATGCATTTCTCCTCCTTTAAAGAACTGCTATTTTCTTACACCTCACAAAATCTTTTCATTGTACTGAATGATTTACAATCAGCAATCAGCCATGCAGATATTGGTAACAAATATACTGATAAAGAAAAGCAGTACTGGCTGAATGATCTATATTTTAGCTTCAGGCACAGATCAGAGATAAGTTACAGACTGAAGTTGGAGAGGGTGAACCTGGCAGTTTTGGCATCCCCAAAACCTCATCACTCAAGTCCATTTCTAGAAAGGATGGAAAGACCTGCAGTTTTTTTTCTTGCCATGTGAAACAGGGAAGTCCTAAAGATCATCCTCACAGTGTGGAACTAGAGAAAACAAAACAGTCTCTAGTGAAATTTATAATGTTTTCTTTCTTTTTTTTCACCTGCTCTTGTTGTCACTATTTTGGAGCACTGGATGCCCATGGTAAATAGGCATACCTGACTAATATGTGGATCATAAATTATTGCTACTCTTTTGTTCAAGAGACACATTTGAAGTGTGATTAGTACCCTGTCCCATTCTGGGGTATCCCTGTGCTTTACCAAATCAACATCATATTATCCTGAAATTAGCTCAGCTCAGCTGGGCCAAAATGGGCTGTCCTTCATCCTGCTGGCACTCCTTTTTGTAGAATTTTGCAATTTTTAACATTCTCAGCCCAGAAACCTAGTAGTTTTCTAGGCAAGAGTCTGTATATTTAATTCCTTGGCCTGCTTTGAGTCATCTTGATCTAACCTTTCTGGAAGTCCTCTAATGGAAATTCCCCATTTCTAGACCAGCAGAAGCCTTTAAAAGAGCTAACTCTGAGCCCTGTTAATACAGCTGGAGGCTGCAGAGGGTCCCATGGAAGCCAGAGACTGAAAGAAACAATTTAGTTTCCTTGCTTGACATCACTGTGCCCAATCATGCGGCTTTTGGGGAGAAAACACAGGAAATGAAACAATGTCAGGTCAAATATGCCTGCAGAAGCAATACCAAAAATCCTTGAGAAAACAATGACAAGCAAGAGATGCAAAACCTCATGATGGGAGAACAAGGAGGAGCTCTGCTTACCTGGAATCTGGCCTGGTGGCAGCCAGCCCTTGTGATGGGGACAGGGCTCTTCTCCAGATCTCTCTCCCGGTGGCCAGGGGTGTGCAGTAGCTACACTGAGGGATGTGTGGCCATGTGGAGGTTGCAGTGAGGAGCAACAGCGTGTGTTTGTGGCTGTGCTGGGGTGTTGGGACAGCACAGCCACAAACTTGGCCTGACTGTCCAGAGCCTGCGAATTAATCTGTTAGATTCAGGAATTTTGCTTTGTCTTCTGCTAACAGAAGGTAGCAGGGAGAAATAGATTATATGTATACATAAATAAAGTGAAACTAGAGTATTGCAAGCTATGCATCCTGAATAAGGCAATGATAGCGTATAACACAGCACAGAAAATATACCATGAGGGCCATCTTGTGGTCAGAGAAAGTTTATTCTCCATGAGCACAGGAAAAAAAAATATTCCCAGAAATGTTTTTATGTAGCTGAAGATACTGTCAGCTACATTTTAATTCTTAGAACCATGGGATGATTTGGGTTGAAAGAGACCTTAAAGGGCATCTAGCTCCAGCCTCCCTGCCATGGAAAGGGACACCTTCCACTACACCAGGTTGCTCAAAGCCCCATCCCACCAGGCCTTGAACACTTCCCAGGATAGGGCATCCAGAGATTCTCTGGGCAAAAAATTCCAGGCTTCATCAGTATTGAATTTCTTTCTAATCTCTAAACCTACTCTTTCAGTTTAAAGCCATTCCCCTTTGTTCCATCACTAGAGGCCCTTGTGAAAAGTCCCTTTCCAGCTGTCTTGTGTCCCATTTATGAACTGGACACAAGGTGTTAAGGTCTATTTAGTGCCTTCTTTCCTCCAGGCTGAACCCCAGCTCTCAGCCTGTGTTCCTAGGAGAGGTGCTCCAGCCCTCTGAGCATCTTTGTGACTCCTCTGGACTCACTCCAGCAGGTTCCTGTCCTTGTGCTGAGGCCCCAGAGGTGGCTGCAGTGCTCCAGGTGGGGTCTGCTGAGGGCAGGGCAGAGAGGCACAATCTGCTCCCAAAGCCTGCTGCCCACGCTGCCTTTGAGGCAGCCCTGGACACAGCTGGCTTTCTGGGCTGCCAATGCTCATTGATGGATCATGTGGAGCTTCTCATCCAGCTACAACCCCAAGTTCTTCCCCCAAGGGCTGCACCTGACCCATTGTCTGCCCCACCTGTGTTTGGGTTTGGGATTGCCCTGACCCAGATGCAGCACCTTGCACTTGGCCTTGCTGAATTTCATGAAGATTGCACAGGACCACCTCTCCAGCTTGGCAAGGTCCCTCTGGGTGACATCCTTTCCCTCCAGAGTGTCAATATTAGAAATTGGTGCTGGTATGCTGTAACAAATGGAGCTGCTCTGCTGCTGGTCATTAATTAGGACATTAATCCTCAAGTGACATACAGCAGGATTAGCTGTGATCCCATGCCAACAAACAAAATAAGATGTTCCATGGATTGGGAAGGCTGTTGTAGATTAATAACTAGAGTCAGAGCTTTCCCTTGATGAATATTTTATGCCTATTTGCTTTGGAAATTTCTTTCATCCTCTGTGTTGTGTAAAAGCTTTTTGAAATCCATGGATTAAATACCATCACAGTGCTAGAGTTAAGAATGCTATTACTTATTGTCAAATAACACTACAAACTGAGAATCAACATTCTTTTTATGGTTATCATATGATGAACCCACTCTGTGTGAGATAGAGTTTTTAGCTGCACCCCTCTTTAGTTCTGTATCCTTCTGTTCTTGATGACAGACTAAAAAAGCTGAATTGAAATTAAATATATTATCCAACACAGACATGGAAAGTTGAATAAGATCTTCTCTGTATTACCTGATCTGTTCACTATTAACCAATTTCATTTCTTTGTGCGCTTCCCAGTGAATCCAGATGTCTCCCAAAGAACCCAGGAACTTTTCTTTACTGCTTTCCTAACGGGAACTGTCTGCCAATGGTGCTGGGCAGGCAGTTTTGCTTAGTTTATGGGACCATGATCCATGGTCAATTAACCAGGCTTTTTGGTTCTAGAAGAGGTGTGTTTACAAAAAACCAGCCCCACCATCTGGTACCATTGGCTGTAGGTCTGCTGTAGATCACTCACAGTGAACAAATATTTTTCTCATTTGTCAGTCAGCCTTTGTCCACACACAACTGACTTTTCTAATAACATTAAGTGTTCCTTATTGTACTGTTTTACTGCTACTTATGGATTATTTAATTCTTTTAATGGCTCTGCAATGGTTTATTTGCTTTCTAAAATTATTCTTTAAAGTACTTTTGCAGATGGGGATAGACAAGGTTGATTCCTCCTGCAAGGAGCAGTTGATAGATTCAGAGATGCTGGCTGCTGAGCACTGCTGTGAATATTCACTATCTCAGCTCTGCAGGCTTAGCCTCTTTGTAGGGTGTTTGGGAATATCTGACAGCACAGAGTATAAAAGCAGAACAGTGGAGAGCTGGCTTCAGCTTCCAAATGAAAATGCCTGATTATAAAACCCTTATTTACATGGCACTGTCTCTCTCAGGAGCAGTTGAAAGCTAAGGCAGCAAAGTCCCAAACAGATTTTATGGCCCAGGCACATCCGTGGGCTATTCAGGCACGTGTCTCTCCATGGTGGAATGTGTTCCAACTCTCAGGGGCAGGGTTTGGCAGCACCCAGCCCATCCCCTCAGCGGTGCTCCCCAGCCTGGGCTGCAGAGACCAGGAACCAGCCCAGAGACCTCACCTGGGAGCAGCTTTCATCAACAGCAGCTTTCCAGCAGTGTTCTGAGCACCGTGTGACGCAGCCTGCCTCCTGGGCACCTGCTCACAGGAGCAGCCGCTCTAATAAGTATATAAAGTTTGTTAATCAAATCTTAAACGAGCTATGTACTTTAAGCTAAGACCTTGTAAAAAAAAAAAAAAAAAAAGAAGAGGAATTTTGCTTAAATTAACAAAAGATAACCGCTGAACAAAAGAACAAAAGGTAACAACTAAAGATAACAGTTAACAGGAGATAACAAGATGAAAGGTCTTCCACGACCCCCGGGAGGAAGATAACGACCCCCAACAACTGGCCACGTATGCAGAAGATACCAGCGAAAAGTCATGTATGGAAGAAATACCAGAAGAAGAAGAGTATAAAAAAACATTAACCAGAGTGAGGTGCGCGCCTTGGTGGGCAGGAGCCCCCCGGCCGCCCAGCGCTGTTTTGCCTATTACCACTTGCTCAATAAAATAAATTGCTTAATTGGCCAGACTCTGTCGGATTTATTAGACAGAAAAACCCATAACACCACCACCTTTGCCGCAGGGGGAACGAGACCAGCATCAGTAAGAATGGCACCGTGTCCCCAGGGGGATGTCCCTCCTTTCCCAGCTCTCCCCGTGCGGGGCTGCAGCTCTGGGGCTCTCAGTGCCCTCCGCGGGCTCTGGGTCCCGGCAGAGCCCTCGGTCTGCTCCGCATCACTCGGGAACAGCTCCGGGGGCCCGACCCCAGCAGCCAAGCGTGTCCATGTGCAAAGAAATCCCGGGCACAGTAGAGGGATTCTGAGCTGAGCGAGCGTGGCATTTAAATGTATTTAAGGATTTTTTAGTTTTTTAAAAAGCAGAAAGATTTCTTGCATCTACCTGTCAGATTACACATGTATAGANGATTTTCTTTACTCCTGTAACAATCAAGATCCCTCAATTGCAAAACACCTGGATCCAAATTTCCTTGGGACTCTGTCAGCACAGGCATATGTGAGGACCTGAGGGGGTATTTTGACACATTTCTGCAGCTTTTGGGGGGGGCAATTTGCACAACTTGGCTTCAGGACATTTTTATGTCTAGCTGAACTTTTCCCCAGAAGAGAGAGAAACCTGATTTCCATTTTCTGAGGAAGCCAGTGCAAAGGAATGAGGAATCAATGACCTTGCTCAGGGCAGCAGCCACCTCTGACACCCTTTAGGTATGGGGGGGAGCTTGTTGTGAATGGACTGTGCTGCTGAGTTTTGTGTCTTGGCCAGGAGAGAGTCAAAGCAAGAGTCTGAGTCCCCTTTCTGACCACACTAACAAGATTATTAGTTCCCTTCTGCTTTTTCATTGCACTGGAAGGGTGGCAGAATGTAAGTACTTCTCCCAGTTGTTCATTTCCATTTCTGAGAGCATTTGTAGTAAGTGGCGAGCACACAAAATTATAGCTCTGTAGTGAGTGAGAAAACTGCTTGCTGCAATCAAAGTGAGACAGACTCTTGACAGCAGACTTTGGTGCTTGCACAGAAGAACAGAATAAATGAGAAATGTCAGGAACTATTCTGATGACATGCCCAAAACTTTGGGTGAATCTTGCCAGACCTCAGGCCAGATATTTAACCCTCCCATCTTCTTGTGACATTGCCACTTGTTAATAAAATGTCCCCACATAAAGAAAATGCAGGATTTTTCCATCTGGGACTGTCCTGAGATATTTCAAGTGTTTTGGAGGCTTTGTAATTGCATTTCCTTCCTTCTTGTAGAGAATAATTGCTCCTTTGCAAAAAAATAGCCAAACGTCTCTCTACTACTGTATACTACACCCTCTAATGAAAGCCTCAGAATATTTTCATATCAATAGTAGAGAACACTGAGCATGGACATATTCCTTAGCATTAAAATGTTAGCAACGATAGGAAAAAATAACACAGTCCAAGTCATGAATGAAGCCTTATCAAATTAATTGCTGAAATCTGGTTAATGCTCATTAACCAGAGGTTTTTTTGCCACAGCTGGTAAAATATCCTTATTTTACATAAGGATATTGTTCAGAAAGGGTTAATGCAATTGTTTACTTATTAGTAGTTACTTTTACAAAAGCAGATCATAATGTTATTTATTACAAACAATATACAGGCAAGAAATTCAGTGTTAGCAATATATATCTGTACCTGGTGTTTTATACTGATTTACTTTTAGCTTTCTGGAACTCAAGAATATTCATATGTAAAACATGCTCTTGATATTTTAATTAATTAGTTTATCTAAACCAGTAATAGAAAGTGGAACCCATGGTTTTGGCGCTGTTTTTTATTATCCTGCTACCTTTTTGGCAAACGATGCACAAATTTCATGCTATATTAACTCCCCTTGGATTAGCTAAGGAGCAGAAGGAAGGGAAATGAGAAAGGATATAGAATGAGTGCTATGTTTGCAACTTGTGTTCACTTTTCTGTCCCATGTGACAGTATAGGTTTGATGTAATATTTAAATACAAGCAAAGCAAAGTCATTGATACAATTTCTTTCTTGTGCCCTGATCTGTTTAGGCTGAATTCTGTTGACAGCTGAGTAACACTGTTACCTGCCAGTATGATTACAGCAGTGTCCGCCTTCATTTTCAAATCCAATTTGCATTTAATAAAATGAAAGATGAAAGCAACCTGGCTGAAAGTGCATCATCAGCACCAGCTTGCTGAATAATGGATTTGAAAGACTGGAAAGAAGTCACCAAACTAGTTACAACATTGGAGTGAATCTAGGTCAGAGAAACTTCAGCATGACTTATTGCAAGCCCATGACATAAATCATCCAGGAGAGGCCAGAGAAGCCCAGCTTCCGAGCTTATTTATTGTAGAAAAGATTGGCATTAATGAGCTGGAGGAGCAGAACGCATCCATCTGGGATCAAAACCACCAGCATGTCCTTCAAGGGAACGGTGACTATCCAGGAAACGCTGTAGCCAAGGTGTCCAAAAAGACCCTGTGCTCCAAACCATGGGAGAGTTTCCTGCTGGCTGCACTGTCATTCCCAGGCAGCCGCTGCTCCTCCTGTGCTGCTCTGGGGAGCTGGAGGGGGCCGAGCCGCGGCTGCAGGGGCTCAGCCGCTGCCCAGGCTGGGGGCTCAGTGCTGCAGCTGCTGCTGCTTTTACAGCTGGGCTGTTCTGGGTTCAGCTGCCATTTCCTACTCTGTCCTGGCTCTGACAGCATTTCTGTGGCGGCTGTGAGGGTGTGGGGGAGCAGCCCGTGGCAGTGTTACAGGTTGTGGTGAACCAAAAACCAGCCCTTTGTTAAAAGCAGCCCTTTCTCCTGCTGTGATTCTTCTTTTTGGGCACAGGCAGAAAAAAATGTTTCAGCTTTGGTTCGTGTGGGTTGAATTATTGCTATTTGCTGCCTTTGAGCTGAGAAGATTGAAAGTTTGTGGGCTTGGGACTAGACTTGATTAATCAAGGCCTTTTTTCTACTCTAGGGTATAAATATTTAGTGCTTAGTTGGGCAGAGATGTTTTCTAGTGCAGTTCTGTTTTCAGCATGATTTCCATTTTAGCTTCCATTTCTAAATCACAAAATTTTGTACTAATGATTCTGGATGCAAAAGAATGGAACTAGTTGGATTGTGGGAGAGAAGATATCATGACAATGTACATATGTTATTTTCTTTCCTTATTCTGCTTTACTTGTAAGGTCTGTTACTTAACTGTCATTTTCCTGGCTGGATTTCCTGTTTTATGTTCTTGTCTCAGGGTATTTATTTCTCTTTTGTCTGCACCCAGTTCTTGTAAGTGTCTTAATTTTGTTTTTTCTTGACATACTTCTGTGATGCTTTATTTCATTAAAATGGTACACCTGGCAGGGAAGCCTTGTTTAGCCCATCAGCTCTCAAGAGTGTTTACAGAGTAAAAAGAACTTCCTGAGGTTTCTGAAGGCGTAAATGTGTTCAGCCACACCCAACATTCACAATTGTAAGTTATTTTAGTGTGGNCTGAGAGTGAAGAAGACACACTGGAATTCCTGAGGCAGTTGTTTTCAAAACATAAAGATAAGAGTCTGCAATTTTCGGACTCACACAGCCTGTGTGTTGTGGGCAGCACAAGAGAGCTCTCCTTTGCTTTTTGGTAGTTTTTTGCTAGCCGAGGCAGAGAAGTTCTCCAAACTGCGTTTTTTTTTTTCCCTTCTATTGAAACTGTTTGAACCTGCTCTGGACTAAACACCCAAAAGGGCACCAGGAGCTCAGCCCTTGGCCACCAGGCCTGGCCTTTCCACCAGAGGAACCGACAGCAACTAAACCGAGCTACAGCTATGAGAGAGACTTTCTGGCATCTCTGCGGAGCGGCGAGAGGTTTTTTTTTGTTGTTCAGGGTTGTTCCTTCGTTTGTTGGGCTGGGGAGTGTTTTATCTGCTAAATAAACAATTTTGTCCACTTTCTACCAAGGAAATTTTTTCTTCCTATCCCGATTCAGCTAAGGGGAGGGGTGGTTCATCTAGAGGTTTGTTTGTTTTCCTTTCTTTCCCTCTCCCAAATTTGCCCTAAACCACTTTGTTTGGTTATTACTGCTGGCACAGTCTCTATAATGCTTGTCATTTAAAAAAGATTTAAAAAATTAAACTGTATAAAGCTTGCTTCTGAAGCAAGGAAAGATGACTTGAATATACCCAACCAGTGAAGATGGGCAGAAAACCTTCATAAATCTTACTGGGGGAGCTGATGTAACTGGAGCCAGGATGTCAAAACTTTCAAGGGCCTGACAGCTATCAGCAGGACCTTAAGTGAGAGGAAGCTTTTGTTCAGTAGAGCTGATGAACAGCTCACTGATGTTAATAGGACACTTTTCATGTAGTTCAAACTTTTGGACTTTGAATTGGGTCTAACATTCTCATTCAAAGTGTGATATTGCAATCCTTCTGTTGTCATAAGAATGACACCTTCTTCAGAGAAGATTATTTTCTTTTGGAAAGGGAGGGAGCCACAAAGGAAATAATTGATAGTCTTAAATCCTGTACTTTGGAAATTCAGGTTCTCTTTATAATCCTCACAGAATGAGAAAAATTACTAGCAACTGCACAATACTTACAGAAGGCCTGATAATGGAGTAATTATTTTACAGAGGAGCACATTCTTTATTGCAAAGATGAGCATTTAATTCTATCTATACACAGCTTTGCAATAAAGGTAATAATTTCCACCAGAAAATGTATGATTAAATGAGCAACTCAGTATAGAGTTGTCAATCTTGAATGTTCTGGTAGTAAGGAAAGAACAAGGACATCTTGTCTGTGATTATTGTTATTGGGGTGGGGGTGGATAGAAAGATCTTATGAACAGTGTCTCAACTCACCTTAGGTGTATCCTTTAGATCCACAAAAGAGAATGGGGGATGAGGGGAATAAAGAATCTAAAACGACTGCCTACATGCTGCAGAACAAACCAGTCCCCAGTAAAAATGAAATAGAAGCACAAAAAGGGGGAAATGCATGACCTGTGCCTGAGGAGAATAATATGGAAGTAGAGAGAAAAACATTAGTACAACTTTAAGTTTAGGAGAATAACATTATCTAAAATTACAGTGCCTTGAAGGCAATAAAGATATTTTAAGATTATTTCTTTTCCCCCATGTTTAATCTGTGGGATTTTTTTAATTAGTACGAATTGGAAAAGTGAAATTCTATTTTTTTTTTATAATATACAGGAAATTATATTGTTTTTTCTAATGGTACATATGCATGGATAAGTAACTTAAAAAAATGATTTTATTTTTTGCTTAAACTGGTTATTAGTAGTTCATAATCTATTAATAAAAATGTAACATTCATGTACTTTGATTAAAAGACATGCTCCAAAGCAGAAAAATAATCATTAGAGATGTGCAGTACAATACTCAGTGTACTGGCAAAATACAAGATGGAACATAGTGGAAGTGAAAGCAAATTTTTAGGAACAAGCATTTGAACTTCACAATTTATATCAACGTGAGTCACAGCAGCAGGAATGTCTGTGCCTACTCCACCTGCAGATCTGGGAGCATTTGGAAGGTGACCACTGCAGTGCTTCAGGGTAAGCAGCATTTGTGTGCCCAGCACTGCACCCATCACCACAATACAGAAGAGAAAGGAAGCTCGTTTTCTCATCCCTGAGATTTTACGTTGTGTGGCACGAATTCTGATGAGCTTTTGCCTGTATGTTGTGTAAGCAGTGGAACAGTCTGCAGTGTTTCAGTTTGTTGATGTCCTGTAGCATTGAATTCCTTGAATTCCACAGACTGCATTTGCATGAATTTTTGACTACTGTCTTTCCTGTTATTTCTCGCTTTGAATGTAAATTTGGGAAGATAAAGGAGTGTGATCTCTGTTTTCTGAGCTCTGTTGCAGCAAGAGTTGTTCTATGGGAACAAAGCACCTGCAGAGAACTGAGGACAAGGAGAATAATGCATTTGTTGGTGGCACACAAGTGTAGTAAACCGCCCGGAGCTGTGAGCACTTTGAATCTGGCCGTTTGCTGATCTGTCCGTGTCCGTGTGCTGTCCTCTCTGCTGGGAGAGATGGGATCTGAATGGATGGGACTCTCCATCCTCCTGAGGATCCCTTGACTTTCGAGGTGTTAGTACTTTGCTACCTATGCTTACCCAGCTACTTGTAAATGAGGTGTCAATGAGCACGTAAAGGGACTCTGTGCTCTGTATATACTAAGAAAATGTTTCCTAGTATCAGGTTCTTGTGTCAGGTTTTCTTATACAACTTGAGGTCATTTGCTATGGTGCATGTTTTATTATAAAATGACTGTACAGAAAATACTGATCTCTATTTTAAAGAACCCAAGCTATGTGATAGTACTNAATTCTGATGAGCTTTTGCCTGTATGTTGTGTAAGCAGTGGAACAATCTGCAGTGTTTCAGTTTGTTGATATCCTGTGGCATTGAATTCCTTGAATTCCACAGACTGCATTTGCATGAATTTTTGACTAATATCTTTCCTGTTATTTCCCACTTTGAATGTTAATTTGGGAAGACAAAGGAGCGTGATCTCTGTTTTCTGAGCCCTGTTGCAGCAAGAGTTGTTTTATGGGAACAAAGCACCTTCAGAGAACTGAGGACAAGGAGAATAATGCATTTGTTGGTGGCACACAAGTGTAGCAAACTGCCCGGAGCTGTGAGCACTTTGAATTTGGCCGTTTGCTGATCTGTTGGTGTCCATGTGCTGTCCTCTCTGCTGGGAGAGATGGGATCTGAATGGATGGGACTCTCCATCCTCCTGAGGATCCCTTGACTTTCGAGGTGTTAGTACTTTGCTACCTATGCTTACCCAGCTACTTGTAAATGAGGTGTCAATGAGCACGTAAAGGGACTCTGTGCTCTGTATATACTAAGAAAATGTTTCCTAGTATCAGGTTCTTGTGTCAGGTTTTCTTATACAACTTGAGGACATCTGCTATGGTGCATTTTTATTATAAAATGACTGTACAGATAATAGTGATCTCTATTTAAAAGAACCCAAGCTATGTGATAGCACTGGTCTGGTCTGGGCTTATGTAAATACGTTGTCATCCAGAAACCAATCTGGTGAACCAGATTAATGAATCTTTGTTCTTTCTTTGCAACTGGTAACAGTGAAAACCGTCTCATTTTGCATCCTACTGCTCTGTTTTTTTTCTGCCCCTTCAAGCTGCTGGTGTTTTCATTTCTGTATTGAAACTTACAGACCACAGAGAAGTCCAGAACAGAGTCCAGCCCTTGCTGTCTCAGTCCTACTCATCAAAAGGTATAGGTAAATGCTATAGAGTTGTGGATTTGAGGTTTAAGGGAATCTAAGCCTCCACAGTGGAAAAAGTACCCTGTAACAAAAAATAGTAATCCCAAATTGCTTCAGAGCCCAAAGCTGCAGACCGGATTGAGAGTTCTCACCTTTAGATGTGTACAATTTTTTCAACACAGAGGTAAAAGAAAGCAAGTGGCATCCAGAGGAACTACACAATCTTCTTTTTAATGGAGACTGAAAGTATGTGTGAGAGGAAAGGCAAGGGAGTCTCAGCAAACCTGATGTCTAAAAGCAAAATAGATGAGCCAATACTATATAGATAGTATATAGATGTGGAAAGGGTTGCATTTAAGTTTCATACTGGTTAAATGCAGTTATAAATGCACAAGAAATATCAACGAACCCTTGACTTCTTTTAGTTCAGAATCTACTTAGGTGTTTTAGTGTGTATATATGCAAAGAATTGGTGATTGTTTCCTTGACACTACTGCTAGATATTTTCAGCCATCTCAGCTTCTCCACATCCCATTTTCTGAGCAGGCAAAATCTTAGTGAAAATCCCATCCTTTCTCCAGTGATAATTTTAAGAAGTGATGTGACATAATGAAACTGACATCTTCCAGTTTGTGCAGAGTGGATGAAGACACTTCTTTAGCAGCAAATATTGCACAAAGAAATATAATTTTCCAAAAAAATAGCCCTTATAAGGAACATTTTCAAGAAACACACAACAACATCTATCATTGAATAGATGAACCCAGTGCTTGTATTTATGAAATCATGCTTTATTTGTGAGAATCACAGTGACTGAGTTTCAAACAGAGACCCGGCACAAAACTGTGGGGAAGACAGAGTGTGTGTGTGTAACCCCAGCTCTTCCTCTCCATCTGTAGGCTAGGGGACATACTTTCAAGTGACAGTAACACAAGAAATTAAAACATTCCCTTGACATCAGAGACAATAATTCAGTCTTTGTTTCCAGATGAAAGCGCAGACGCTTGCCACTGTGACAGAAATTATTTCAAAACAAGTGTTAGGGAGCACTCCGTGGGCTACGATGGTTTATTGCCTTTTATATCTTTTGTATAATTTTTATTCTGCCTGGATTTACTTGGGGCATCTTGGAAAGATTCTTTTTAATTTTCTGTGACTGAGAGGATATAATGTTGTATGTNAGACGCTTGCCACTGTGACAGACAAAACAAGTGTTAGGGAGTACTCCGTGGACTACGATGAACTCCAGGTTTATTGCCTTTTATATCTTTTGTATAATTTTTATTCTGCCTGGATTTACTTGGAGCATCTTGGAAAGATTCTTTTTAATTATCTGGGACTGAGAGGAGATAATGTCGTATGTATTTGATACAAAGTATAAGCATCCTACCACGTGAAGATTTGTTTTTTAGCATACAGGTAGATGTACTCAAAGAGACCTTTTGATAATACAAAATAAGAGATATGAAAACAGCCTGACCCACTAGTCAGGACTTAACAATCTGGGCTATGCATATCTTGCCAAAAAAGGACAATAACCTCATTTGTGGGGAGTTTTCTCATCTGGCTGAACAGCGAAGATTTATTCTGGAAAAACTGTCTGTATGGAAAAAGGCAAATGGCAAAAGCAGGGTGTGATAGAAAAATAGTTCAACAAGAAAGCCAATAGCTGTTTTGAGTTGGGTCAACCCATAGTTTTCGACACCCATGCACGAAGAAGAAAATGCAAGTTGACTAGAAAAATGCACAGATAAAATTGATGTGTTCCCTAAGGGATACAGTTTGCTGAAATTCCAGAATTCAAGTTTTCGTAGACCACAGAAATGTCAGTACAGCAGTGGGGTCTATGATCAGTCTTTATTGAAACTATTATTTAAAATATGTATATAAAAAGTTTATAAATAGTGCAAAATATTAGTGAGGACGTAGATATGATTTTACTCATTCAAGATGGACTAGTCTAGCAATTTTTGATGCCTTTTTTTAGGCTTAATAGATGCAGAAAAAGTAATTTCAAAGATGACAAAATCTTTGAGACTAAAGGTTTGTCTTGTGTTTCTTTTGTTTTATCTTAAAAATGGAGATAAAACCAGTTTTTTTACTCATTTACCTTGTTCATTTCAACTCTGGGCCTTGAATTTCAAGTACTAGAATTTCCATTCTGTCATCTCTCTGACCTCAGTAGTCCTGACCTCAGGCTGATGTTTCCAAGCACTGCAGCTAAAATGATAACAATATTAATGTTACAAGTAATAGGCATGGCATCTGATGTGGGACGAGATCTGTAAATTTTTTTCACTTTCCCATTCAAGAGGAAAGAAATATTTCTGAATTACTGGAATGTAAATTTTTCTCTCTTCTTAATAAGAACAGTGTCCATGGTTACCTTGCTGCTGTCAGTCAAGCCAAATGCAGGTATCAAGGTCTGACTGTTAGCAGTCCTACATAATAAAACTGATGGTGTTTATGGATGTTGTATTAGTCAAAATTATATTCCAGCTGAAAGGTTTGCTAAAGATGAAATGGAATTTCATTTTACATTAAACAGGAAAGAGTGCAAAGGAAAAATATCCTATTAGAGACAATGCTCTGCACTGTATGCAGGTTTATAAATTTGACCCCCATTTTAGAAACAAATCTGTAATTTTGCTGTGCAAGCAACGCAAGCTGCACAATAATAGCACAGCCATAACATCAGGTTTTAAAAACTGCACAGTCAGTGTGACAGACTTCCTTGGAAATGATCTAAATCTTGTGGAATGTGAGTCAAAGGCAGATTAATGTTAAAAACCTCTGGTAACCCACTTTGAATGTTGCACTGCTCTACCTCCTCGCAAGTGTCTCACATGGACACTAATTGCATGGCAGATAGTCCTTCTAGAGAAGTGTCTTTTCTTGGGAACTAACTAAAGTAGATCCATGTTCTCCTAGGAAGTCGTTTGGTCATCTTTGATGCTTGACTTTTAGGTCTTTCCCCATTCCTAAGAAGTCCAAGTGCCTCGAAGGCCAAATGCATCTATGCCTGAGCTGCTTCAGCTCTTTGGGGTGTTGCACAGAGTGAAGCTGGGGGCTAATTCTCCAAGGACACACAAGATGTTTTATGCTTTCAGTCAAGACATGAAACCCTTGGTTGTCCTGATACCCCAGAGGATCAGTAGGGCTCAAGGTTGGAATTAATGGAAGCAGATGTGCTCAGAGCTGCTTCAGTAGGCTGGGGGGAAAATGTCCTTTCTCCTAGACAGGCACTTTGGGTGGGAGGCAGAAAGCTTTGCACACCATGGACTCCACCCAGCGAGGAAGAATGAAGCAGTGCCTCTTGCAGGTTCCCTGATCTTGTAGTGCTGACCTGGAAATGCATCTGTCCAGAAAATCTCATCTCCATTGTAGAGAGGGTAAGATGTGTTAGAAAAGAAAAAGGCAGATGAATTACAACATAATATTCCTTTTAAAATCATCTTTACTCTAAAACCCTCGAGGATATTTATTTTAAAATCCTTTAGGTTATTCATTTCTGGATAGGGGATTCTCAATTCTGCTTTCTTTTTACTGCAACCTAATTAAAATTACTTGAAAGGGAGGGTATGATTCCCCAATTAAATGGATGACTGCTGTAATCATAGAACATTTTTGAAATTAAATGGAATGGTTTCCTGTTCCAGGTGCAGGCAGTACCATGGATACCAAAGATATGTACAGTCCCAAAGA
>VZTB01000813.1:77590-125042 GCA_013397245.1 Thryothorus ludovicianus | reverse complement strand
CTCTGGAAGAAATTTAGTAATTGCTTAAACAATGTTGAAACGTGGATTTATACCATGTTGCATTAGGTGCTGTTAAAGAATCTTAAATACTGCAGAGAAATATAGTAAACCTGTCAAAATAGCATGGATGACCTTGGTGACAATCTTCCTTGTAGTTCTTTCCCTGTATGTTGCTCACTGCATGCTACTCTCTATGTTCCTTATGTTTGCAGCAATTTAGCAATGCTTACTTATTGCTACTGATGTAACTCAGTTTTGCATATTGAAAATCTCTTTGTGGGGATCATAATCTTCTTCAGATTGCAGATGATACTGTATAAATTATTATAAGTTTCTGAAGTTAATCTAACCTAACAAGTGTTTTTTCTTTTTTTTTTTTTAATAAGAAATTTAATGTTTCTGACTTTTTTTTTCCCTGCTTGTAAATAACATGATATGGGAGAAGTAAATGAGAAGCCATATTGCTGCCAAATCATGTTCTGTGATGGAGTCATCAAATCTAAATATGTAACCTTTCTGCTAACCTAGCTTTCAATGATAATTGTCTGACATACAGGTGAATCACACTGTCTTAAAATAGACTTAATGAGCATTTCCATTGAGGGTGCAATCTACTACATTATTAAAGAGCATCTGTGTTCTTTCAATTATGGTAATTTCACTGTTTTAAATAGTGTTTCACATTTCCTGATGGGAATGTAACTATACCCAGCATATGCTTATTAAGCCACTTAGCAAACATAGATGTATTAATGAAATCCAAGGTGTGCAATTTCCTCCCATATTCTCAAAACCTGCAAAATATAATACAGGATACAGGAGTAGAATCCCAGATACAGTGAACACTATTCATGACAAGCCACACCCAACTACTTGGAAATCTACATGAGTGGTTTTCATCCTGTATTTCATAGCATATCTTCAAGGGATTCACAAACAGTAGTCAAGGATGAGAGTATATGAATATATAAAATTTTGTCTGTGTGTGTGAAATTTTCAAAGGGTTCTAGTGAGTCATTAAAAATCATTACAAAACTATATATCTTTTGGCTTGTAGTTACATTTACTACAGGTGAGCAGTAGTTATTGTACTATTTTGAGGGTTATGTGGTTTCCCTTGGCTCNATTTTGAGCGTTATGTGGTTGCCCTTGGCTCAGAAGAATTTGGAAAGTTCCTCAATATCTTGAAAGTCAGTAGTGTTTTAGAAAAAAGTTAAGGAATCTATTCCAAGAAGCCTGGGCCTATGACAAAGTCTTTTTTTCAGTTATACTCATGGGACAGAAATCTATCTGTGTCTTGCAAATGCCATCAGAAGCTCAATAGAGCTGGAGATTGAAAAGGAGGATGTAGTCTCTGGAGTAAAGGAAATAACCCATCTTTTTATATGATATTTAGAGGCTGTGAAGAATACCTGCTTAGCAAAAACTGAAAATGGAGAAAGGGCATTTATTTTCTAGTAAGTCATCTTATGATGGTATTTAAATAGATGCTTACAGCTTATCACAGAAAGGTATTAATATCATTGATGCCTGGGACTGAAAGAGATTAAGGCATGGCAAACTACATTGTTTGTATGCTTGCTTGTTTGTTTGTTTGTTTGTTTGACATGTATTCCTGAATGGTGCAAATCTGCTTTCAAGTACCCTGTAGAGTGTTTATTAAAAAAATATATATAAATTGTAACACTTAAGGAAGGAAGATACAATAAAAGTCACAGTAATATGTGAAAATACAGGCAATTATTCTGTATCTCCTTGTGGAACTGTGTTGCTTTGCAAACGTATATCCCAAATAATTTGTTTCTAAATTATAGCAATGAATAAACACAGTTATTTCATTTGTCAGATATCTTTCTAGAAAATTTGAAGTGCGTCAGCCACTATTATATAGTCTGGACAGCTTAACATCTTACTTGAAGAAGCCGTGTTCATTTCTTACAGAATTGGTGCAACTGAGAGAACCTGCAGGACCCAAAAATTTTATTAAGTAAAGTTGTAATTGCAAGAAGACCCAAAGGTTTGTCTTTTTTTCCTTTTTTCCATGTCTTCAGAAATACAAACCATCTTTTTCTTGATATGCACAGCTCAGTATTAAATTCTGTAAGAAAGCAATTAACTTGTAAAGATAATTCACTTCAGATTTATGGGTATGATGAGAAATGTTAAAATGGCTGTTAAAGCCAAACAAGTGAAAGAAAGTGTTCACTTTCCAGAAGAGCCACAAGTTCCTATCATAGTAGTTTGTATCATGAAGGGTGTTAATGTAGTCTCTCTGACCTTCAATGAACCTGAAATATTAATTTCACTTTCAAGAATACACTAAATATTTTCCTTTTATCCTGAGCTTCATAAAGCTAAATATGAATTAATAATAAATATCAAAATATTTTTAACTTTATTAGATTTATTTAATCAGTATATAACTGGATTTTAATTTCTACTGGCACATTGAGTAGTCAGAGCATAATATGACAACTATTTATTTAACATAAAAAGACATAGTGATATCCAAAAAATTATGAGAGATGTACTCATAGATATAACACTAGATATTTTAGGAGTCATTCATGTTTGCCTATTAGCAAAAGGATTCTCTATATAATAACTCAGTTCTTGCTGTTTTCATTTTATATAAATCCAAGGAAATAATTTAGAGTTCTTGAGTATGATGGAAACCAAAATTTGCCAGACCTCCCTCGTTTTTGAGTCAGACTAATAAATTCATCAAAGAGCATCAAGAAATTTCCTTTAAGTAAAAATTCATACTCTATTGCTGTTGGTGTGAGTAGTTTTTTGATAGCTTTAAATATTTACACCATGTAGAGGAAGTATGAGATACCATAAAGAAGCCTCTTCAGTCTATAGCATAAGAACCTGTGCATGGTTTTAGGCCATATTTTTCTCTACTTTAATTAATTCAAAATAATCATGACACCTAAGTCACCTGAATATAAAAGTGAATGAGGATGAATGCAGACTTTTTATTGTGATACACGTGAAAAAACTTCATAATCTTCTGCTGGTGATATTTTGTTGTTCACAGCTCTTTTGAACAAGGTTATCAAGTGGCATTGAAATGTACAGCTGACTGTACACAAGTTTACAAAATACATCTATTAGAGAAACTTTTTTGAAATTTACAGTGTGGGTAAAAATCTTTGTGGAACTAAAACAATGGGAGTAAACTGGTTACTGCATTTAATTCTAAAGCATTTTTCTATATTCTGGTCAACTGTTTAGTTTAAGCAGATGCAATACTGTGAGTTCATGGTGCAACAAACTTTAATTCAAAATTCTTTAAATAGCCTGGCAGTACAGGACTGGTTTTCAACATGTATTGTAATTTCTACAGATAAAAGTCTCTACTCACTGTATTTGGATAACCTGAAAATAGATTTAGCCTTTGTAGCTTCATCTACCTCATCTTTGTCGCCTCATCTCATCATTTGAACCTATAGCAAGCCCTCACTACACACTGGATTTTCCTTCCAAGGAAAGGAAATAGCTGCTAATTATTTTAAGTTATATTTATAAAAAAATATTCATCCATACAGGGGAAGGAAAATCACCTTAGGTAGCTCAGCAATGGCTCATTATAACTTTTCTTGCTGTAAACATACACTGGATGTCCAAGCTTATGCTTAACCAAATCTGTCCCTCTCTTGCCTTGTTGCATTGTTGTGTCATCATAATGTTAGTGCTGTGGTTACCTCTATGATGGAAACACAGTTAAAACTGTTGTCCTCGATACAGGAGGAGAGGGGTTTTTGAGTGAGCAGATCAAATGTATAAGTTAGAAAAACTGGTGGAAGGACTTGTCAGGAAATACTGGCAAGGTGAAGAAATCTGTAAAATGTGATGACTAGGTGAGCAAAGTGCTGTAGCTAAACTTGGAATGGAAATATAGATACTGTCCCAAAAAATGAAGAGAGGAAAATTAAAGGTCTCCCTTAAGTGCATGATGTTAGGATATGATTTGTCTCTCTAAGTATCTACCATTTAAAAGTAATATGAATTTTTACATAATTTTTCTAATTATTTACAGTTTGCCTAGTCTTCATTTCTCTACTAAAAATATTCTGATTTTTTGATTATTTTTCTTCTTGGAGGTATAAGCTATAGTACTAGCAAGGTTCCTGATTTAGTAAATACCCCTCAGTGACTACTGTGAGATGAATAGCCAGCTGTCCTAAGACAAAAACGTTGTTAATACAAATAGATTTGACATGTTAGATGATCATTGGTTTACAAGCAATCAAACCTTTTGTCTTTCTCATCCTTCTCTCATTGTTTTTGTAATGTTGGAAAAATTAGAATGAAAGAAGAGCAAAGCAACATGTTGTCTCTAACTATCAAGTTGATCCCAATGAAATTCAGGGCTACAAACTCTTTTCAAAATAAGGAATAGGAAGCCCTTTAACATTCAAGTTATGTTTGCATTAATTATGGCTGTTTAAGTTTTGTATGGTTATAACTAGATTCTTGCAGAGTAAAGCAAATGGAGCTTTGATCTCCTGGATTAATATTTAACAATATAAGTATGGTATACGGTTAATGAAAAGTAAGAACCAAATACATTGCTTAGAATTTTTCATGGACTGTTGGATATACATAATCTTATAACCTGCAAGACAACATAATTTATTATTTCTATTTTACAGCTGATTAAATTAAAACAATGGCAGTGACATTAGGGTTGTTACATGAATTGCTTCACCCACAGAGTACTGGAAACAATAAATCACAGTTATTTGTGATAAAATGCTGAAGATTTTATAATGACAAAAGCAGTACTACACACAGATAGTTTATCACTAGAAATATTATCCAACTATACATTAGTATAAAAAATGGATGAAAAATTAAATATGGTTGTTCAGAATGCTGAGGAGCTAAAAATCTGTTGTTTTGTTGATCTTTTCTTCTAAGTGGTGTGGTGAATACGAAATAAAAGCTTGTTATGAACAAGTCCACAAGGCTATGGCAAACCTACATCAGAACAAATGAAAAGGGGAAACATACTTTCTTAACACTTCTCAACAGAGCCATAAGTTTTGAATTTGGCTTAAAATAATTCATCAATGGTCTTTTTTGTTACAGTGCTCCTATGTAACTCGTAATCCATTATAAAATCATGGAATATTCTGAGTTGAAAGAAATCCACAGAGATCAAAGTCCAATTCCTGGCCCTACACAGAACACCCCAAAGATCACACCAAGTGCCTGATAATGTTGTCCAAATGCTCCTTGAACTTTTACAGTGCTATGACCACTTCAGCTCAAGATACCTAGCCCTAAAATGGAGCCACTAGTGGCCAACCTGATGTAACCCCATTTACTATAATATTTTTTCCAGAAGGATACTCTGAGACACAGTACAGAAAACTTTACTGAAATCCAAAACAAAGTTTGAACTTAACTTTTTATTTATATAATCTTTGTAATTTTTATCCTATTTTTGAAAACTATCTTAGTGACTTTGACAACATTAAGACAAGGTTCCTTTTAGAATATTAAATACCATACTTTTCAAAGTGCAATTTTAAAAATTTTTCTTTATATATTGTGGAAGTACTATGATTTTCTGAGGTATGAATGATTTTGTATATTACTGTGTCATTAAAAAAAACCCCTTACACATAAATAAGTAAACAAATACTAACTAAAAACACAAATTATTTTCTTAACATCAGGAAAATAAAATTTTCATGTTTAAAATTTTTTAAGCTATAGGAATTTCATACATTGTTTATTTTCAGAAGCTCATGCATGCCATCTGGTATGCAGGCCATACTAAAAATTTTACTCAATTCTTTTGGAGGCAAATGCTGTAGGAGTATTTATTTCGCAGCATTTATATCAAGAAGGAAAATTAGTTTAACAAATAGGAAGAGTCAACATGGGAAGGGAATTGGGAAGGAAATTTCAATGACTAATTGAGGAACTAAGAGATTAAGAATGTGAAAGTCTGCTGCTAATGACTACACACTGGAGAACTGAAAAATGAGGAGATAATATGTTTCCAACCAACCAATACTGCTCTTTAATACTATTAAGATTTTTTTTAAAATTTTGTGAAAATTTTTTCGTCCAAATCTAGGTATGCATGAAAAATTGATCTTTGTCATATATACCTAGAGTTAGTGGAAATAATGTCCAATGCAATGATAGCTTTCCTTTCTTGTTTGATGAATGTTATTAAGCTTGTAGCTTTTTTTTTTTTTAATATATACTAAAGCTTTTGAGGTCTACATTGTAAACTGATTGCAAAATTTCATCATATCCAATCACATTTGGAAACCTCTAAATGTTGCATTGTGTCTGATGGTGGCTTAAGTGTCACCTCAGAAACTGCTAAAAGAAAATATGGTTTTGTGTAGTGTTATATTTTAATTTTTTTTCTTTCAATGCAAATTTGCCTTTGATCATCTGATAAACTACATTGGTTTAATTTTCAGTGATTCACTGCACAGTGAGACCACTGACTATAGTACTCCAGAAACTTCGGCAGTTGTTTCCTTGGTTTTCAGCTTTTGATAAATATCAATATGTATTTCCTCAGATTAATCAATCATTTAAAAGACTCAAAATACTTTTCTGTAAGAAGCAAAAATACACCAGTATCCAAGAATCCAGCAGAATTTTTACATACAACTAGATCCACTGACCACATTTATTTTGAGTACTTCCATATAAGAGTCATGAAATTTTTCTCGAAAATTTGTGGTAATGACTGGACTCTTATGACAGATCCTGCTCTCCAAGAAGGACTTCTTTACTATGCTTCATGTCCTGTATCCCATAGTATCTAATACATCACTTTCTAATGACAGTGCAGTTGACAAGCTGCATGAGAAGAACATAACAAAGGAGTAAAAATTACCAATGGAAGATATGAAAGTTTTCTCAAGTGTGAGAATGACTGAAATCAGCTCATCGATTGGTCTTTCTACTAGCAGTCAATTCTGTAAAGCAAGACTGCACTGGGAGTGGAAGGGGAAAACTAAGGATTCTGTGAACCTTTGCTGCTTCTGTGATCATATCCATCACAGCAGCGTGTTCACTGTGGGCAAAATGGCATATACTATGTAATTATTTTACTCTTATGCAGAAATATAGGAGCTTTTATTTTTCTTCACAGAACTGCTACTGGCCTTTTAAGAACATGATATATTGAAAAGATTAAATATATTAGATATCATAATGAAGGAGAAAAGTTACTTTTCTAGGAAAAATGGAGAAAGTTTGGTTTAATTCCAAACCATGCTATATTTTGGTTCATTTGTATAACATGTAGCTCAAAGTTGAAACTAAAACCTTCCAAGTGTGTAAAAGCGAAGTGATATGGGAATATATTGGGTATTCTTCTGTTTAAATATGTAAATTTCCATACAATAAAAACCTATAAGCAACATGAATCTTAAAACATTTGTTAAAAATCTGTTTTCTTGAGCACTTTGAGCTGCAATATTTCTTTTGTTTTCCTCTTCCAGTCGTAGACTGAAGTAGAAAAGAATAGAGTCTATTTTTACCTAAGATAGGAAGAAGTTAACTTAATGTAATATTATTTCAAATAGTATTATTTTAATTGTGCCGATTTTTATGCAACTTGAAAATAACTATTCATGTCAGTGAAAGCTATTAATCCTAGAAAATCAGTGTTATTTGTTTGATTTAAATTATTGCTTAAACTGGATTATCATATTGTGAAAAAGAGCAACTTTGTATTACTTTGTTAGTCACCAGAAAACCAAGGATCCTGTAATTCAGTGCTATAAACTAGACAATTTATTGCATATATTTTGTATTTACAGTAAAACAGTAGTGTCTTGGAATACAGAGATTTGATTTAAAGCAAGAGATTAACAAGAATATTACTAGATATTTCATGCTGTATTGATATTTCTTTCTTGTAATGGACCTCATTAAATTACAAATTTCTTTAAAAGAACAATTCAGAACTTTATCTCTTGCGCCTGCAAATATAAGACATTTTTTATGCTATTACCAAATACAAAAATATTTCTATTTTAAAATGCTGGTTATTTTCATTTCTTTGTCTTTAATGTTATAGACTTCGGTTGTTGTAAATTAAGTTTGTTTCACTAAATTCAAAAATCAGGGAAAAAACAACAGAAGAAAGTCTTCCAGTTTTCTCTCAAGTTAAATATAGTTTCATTTAGACTGAAATGAAACTAATGATTTATGAGACCAACTCTATTACACAATAGTCTCTTGTGATGTGTATCAAAGAACATAGTGGTTGTAGTATCATATATCATCTTCAGGTACATTAATATCTAGCACACTAGGAAGCATAGTGCTGACATGATTTGCAGGCTATATTCCTTGTTTCACCAGAGAAATGTCATTCCCCTTTTCACCAATCCAACTAATTTGTCACTACTTAGGCAATACCTTCTATAAACTCTAGAGAAATAGTCTATGTTGCTTGATAATAAACGATTTTTTTTCAAAACCCTTGAAGGAAATTTTTGGTTTGAATTCAAAATCAGGAGATGGCTGAATGATGTCTAAGAATGGACATCCCTTAGTTTATCTAGAAGGACATTTTTGGCTTTGGTAGGTTTGGTGCTTTCAAAGTATCTGACTTCTCAGATAACTTGAAAGTACTAAATTCTTTCTAGGTACTTTCAAATAACTCCTTTCAACTACCTAGGAGCCTAAAGGAGGCAGTAGAACTCCTCGTGGTGTTATTGGTGAAGGATCTGACATTCCTTCACTCTAATGGGACTCCAGCTTTCCCTTTTGGATGCCACAGAACAAAAGCTATCTTAATTTATCTTATTTATGAAATATTGAAACTGGCAGTCTTTTACTGAATTACTCTTCTATTTTAAGAGACTGACAATCTCTTACTGTTAATTTGTGATGGAGAAATTTTAATTAAAAATATTTTTATTGGCATTAAATATGATCTGATTCTCCAGTAAACACTGGAATTAATCAATATTGTTTTTCTTTTATTTGCATGTTGGAAGGATGTAAAGAATGAAGTATAAAGGAGTTTATCTACTTGCATTTTAATGAGTAAATAACTGTTTCTCTGAACATTTTTGACTATAAAACAGTCTAGTGATTAGCAGACTTCTATATGTGTTGAATATGAACTAGGGATACATATACTAAACAGTAAAATTGAATATTTATGGAGTGTTGTTTGTCTATAAATACAGAAAACTTGTCATTATCACTGAAAGTATTTTTTTAAAATTCAGAGATGAATAGAAGAGTAGTAGCTTATATATTGATATTTTCTAATTTGGGTTTTTTTTTAATTTTTTGTAAATTCTGCTGACGACCTGTCCTGGGCTGAGCCTAACACTCCTAGAAATCCCATCTCTCTTTACAGCAAGCCATAAAGGTCATAATACTTTTAAGGTCTTACACATTCCTGTCTTTCTCATATGATGTACAAGTAGTGCTACCATAGAGGTGGTTGTGCTGGACCAGGCCCAGGTTCCCAGGTTCTCCAGTGCAGGGTGTACATCCACGGGGCTCATGCTCATGTCTGCATTTCATGATAACCATATTAAATTCAGCTGTGCCTTTTCTCCTGGCCAGGTGCTGATGTGAATGGATGATAAGTTTGGCCTCCAGACTGGACCAGGAACTATTCCTTCAAAGCAGTGTAAATGAATCCATTAATTTTTTTTTTTTAAATTTTCCTGATTATAAATTTTTAGGTTTTGCTTTCTTTGTTGTCTTTTTTTCCTTTTTACATAAGAGATACTTAATTTACCCATATAATTGATATTTATATATTTTCATAGGGAAGAATGTGTTTAGGAGTCAATCTTAGAGTTCATTATTATCTGCATAGGATGTAGCTCACAGAAAAATTGAAATTCAAAAATGAGCTTAGAGACTTATATGTGAAATAAGGAAATTCCTAATTTCCTTTTCTTGATTCTGAGGTATATTGTTAGTGGTCCTAATTTATGCTGGGTTGTATGCCATGGAAAGGTCCATCCATCTGATTTTTTTACTATTGAATTCAAGAAAACTTGTGTTACTTCATTTTTTTTGGTATATTTAAAAATGTTAGAGCATTTATTCTTGAGTGATATTCTGAAGTAAAGGTTAAATTGTCAGTGCTGTCAGTACAAGAAATATTTTATTAACAATGTTTGAGTTAAAGTATTTTGGAGAATCTTAATCTGCTCATTCATATTGCTTTTTGTTCAAACATATTGTCATGTAACATAGTTTTACATATTTTAATTTCTATTAAAAAAAAAATTTAATTTGTAAAAAAACTTTACATCTTATAACCTGAGACATTTTGATGCTAGTAACAATCCATTATTGATTTATACAGAGATATTAGTGATTGAAATTGACAGAGATAAAAATGAAATCTAAGTAATTTTCTGAACATACACTAATCTCTGTAATATAAAAAAATATATCATATATTTTGAAGAGACCAGTAAAGTTGAGATAAAACCTGTCTTGTTTATTAAGTGTTTTTTGCTAGTTTGGCGTGAATACTAGGTTTTCTTCAGAAAACATGCTGGCAAACTTCTAGATTAAATGATAGACAAGATTTTTCAAGACTTTGTTTATTGTTTCTTTAGGAAAAAATAATGGTGAAGAATTTCCCTTCTCCCTTCCTTGCCTAGTTATGTTTTCTGCAATGAAAAGCAGCTACTTTTCATTGAATATATATAGTGGCAAACAAAGCCATTGTTTGTATTTTCAAAATGGTTTCAGTATACTATCAACAGTTTTTTTTAAATCTTACTAATTTAAGAGAGTCTCAGGGAAGCACTTCTCTCATTTTTGGTAAGCAGAATCGTTCTTTTAATTATGTGTGTACGTGTATGCCCACATGCACTCACAGGAGAAACTAGTTAGTGCTGTGACCTTGGTTTTGCTAATTCTTCAACAGAGCTTTTCAGTTGCATGCCCTAAGCTTGCTTTTAGCTTTGTTCTGTGAAGGTATGTGTTTGGTTTTTTTTTTTTTCTTTCTAATTTTGAAGCGCTCATTAAATAAAGGTTCTATTAATTGTTTATCAGCAGCTCTGCAGGCTGGCATCTTTCCAGCTCAGCAATTTTAGCAAAGCTGTGTGACCATTACGTCTTTGTACTTTGCTGCTGAAACCTTATGGGCTAGAAATAATAAGTGCCCATTAATCACCTGAGCTTGTGCGTTAGTTCATCCTTTCCCTGTGGTGACCTTTCTCAACTGGAGAAGTTGTAAAGGTGACCAATAATAATGTCATTGACACTTGCAATTCATGTGAAGTGTGGTGAGGTGATCCTGTAAGCTGTTCTGTCTTAAATTACTGATGAATTTAGTGGATCTTAATCTCTCACTATTAGGTCCTTCTTATCCTGCCTTAAATATTTAAGCTATGTAAACTTCTGTCATCAAGGCCCATGCTTCTGCGACTCATCCAGGCATGAGTTGCATCTGTTATTCTCTTGATAAGTTTTCTGAAACTTAAATTATATTCTGTTCTTGGAGAAAGAACCTTTTTTCCCATAGTTTTATTCTCATTATGAGGAACATAGGTATAAAATATATCCTCTATTCTCTTCCTGTAAAATAGTTACTTTTGGCACACTTTTATTCAGGTTTTCAAGGTAAGATTTAGCAAATCAGGGTGTTCTCCATTAACTGGGAAAAAGCAATTGGAGTGGGAAAATCTTACTGCTAGACTTTAGATGTTGTTTTGTGGACCTCAAGTACAGCCTTGTGTGTGATGATGTAGCTTTGTGCTCTCTCGAAAAAGAGCAACAGACAGCAGCACATGATTGGTAGCAATTTGACAAAAATGTCCTTGTAGAGAACCAATGTCAGCATCTAATACAATACATTTCTTCTACTCCTTTTCCAAGCCAAGCACAGTATCTGATGCAGTTATATCTGTTTTAGAGACAACTTAAGAGTTGAACTAAAGTTCACCCACATATCCTGGTGTTGCTCATGCACCTTGTTTAAGTAGGCATAAGCATCATTTTGCAGTTTTGGCCTTTTTATTTCCAAGAGACAAATCCTAGGTCATTCCCATTCAGAATAACTTGGAGTGGAATAGTCTTTTGAGGTGCTTTTCATGAAGCAAACTCAAAGTTTATTGTCTTCCATTCTACAACACACAAGATTAACGCCTATTCATGTTCAATCTTGACAATATACCAAGCATTTTGTATTAGATATATAGTTTTTGAAGGAAAAAAGGAATATAAAAAGTGTTTAAATTTATAGTGGCTGTAGTAGAACATGTACAACTAAAATGATAAGAAATACTGAAATTTGTGTACCAAAAGGGTAAGGCATGCACAGAGCACTACTTACAAGATCTAGTGGTCTAGGAAGCAGAAAAGCATAATTTAAACTTCCCTCATATGCATTTAGATTTTACTAAGTTCTGTGCTGTATGATAACTTGTTGCATTTAATACTAATATTAATATATACCAATACTAATATAAACTAATACTAATGCTAAAATGTACCAATATCAATATTAATATTAGTACTAATGCTATAATTATAAAAATACTCCCCCCCCAAAAAAAGCAAAAAAACCAGGGGGAACACAATTCTATTTTCCTTAAATTCTCTAATTGTTAAATATTTGCATAGCTTGAGTCTTCGTATACACAAATCTCTTGACAAATTATGTTTTCTTTTTTCTGCCTTATCTCAAATTGAGCTTCTGATACAATCCATAGCAAGCATAAGTTATTGACAACTTGTGAGCCAGGTTCCTGACACTTTAGACATGTCCATCAAAAACCTATAGTGCATTCAAATGGGATAGTTTAAAACATGTTCTTCTCTTTCCATGTTTTAGTTGTTTTGAGCTGAACTAGATGAAAAGGTGAGAAATAATTATGAGCCCAATCTCATGGGGCACTCAGTGTACTTAATTTACACTGACTTCAGGCCATATTGCCTGGAAAAAAAGGCAAAGAATCAAAATCTAATGAGATCTGAATACACTAATTAAATATCCCAAGCCAAAGGGATGATATTTATAAACAACTGTTGTATTTGACACTGTTGTATTTTATTCTTGTTTTTTCTGTGTAATTCTCTATATTCCTGTGTGGCTTTCAAGTCACCTTTCTGTTCAGTGCTCTCAACAATGCTTTTTGAGGGGAAAATTCTTGGGATGTTGTTGCCCTTTTTCATGGGTAATGAAACAATTAACCTGTGCTGAAACAACCTTCAAACTTTTTAAGATGTTTTTTTCCTTATCAGGTCTAGTAATTCACTTCCATGGAACCTTGATCTATGTGCTTGATATTTTCGATAAAATGGCAAGTCCATGTGGAAACAGATGCAGTGAAGCATCCAGTCATGAACTTGACCTTTTTTTTATTCTTCTGGTTTGATAACATTTTTACAATATATGAAATCATTTTTAACTTAGCTAAAGTGACATTTTTACTTTTTCCATGTACAAACAAAAGTAGAAATGTAATTTCATTGTGCCTTACTTTTCTCACTGAACTGGCTAGACCTTTTCAAATACCTTTTTGGATTATCAAAAGAAAATAAACATTGTTTTCTTCATTGCTGTACAGTATTTCTGCACTCTTACATAGATATTGGTGGTTCTATAATTTAAGAAGATACATAAAAATGTGACTATAACCAGCCAGCTCTTTCTCCCAACATGATTGTGACAATGAACAAAGTAATACCTTTTTCTATTATGAAATATTTTTAAAGCATTTTTTGGCACACAGTGCCAAAAACAGAAAAATTTTTTTGACAGAAAAATACAGAAAAGTATCATATTATACCAGCCTTCTTCAACTAAATTTATCTAGCTTGTTTTTCATTTATGAATTGATCCTCTGGGAGCACCTTGAGACATATCTTGCAAAGTCACAAAACAGCTGAGGTATGCAGAGGTCTTAGGAAGACATCTTGTCTAATTCTTGTTCCTACTCCAAGGCAGGGTCAGCTAGAGCCAGTTGTTTAGAACTTTGTCGAGTCAGGTTTTTAATACCTCTAAGGATGGTGATGTCACAAATTCTCAGGGCAACCTGTTCCAACATTTGATCATCCTCATGACAAAAGATGTCTCTTTCTTTTTAGTCTTTTGTTTTCAGATGCAGTTCTCTATTACTTCCGTTTGTGTCTGTTACATTTTGTCCTTTCACTGGGTACCAATGAGGCAAATAATTTCCATTTCTCCATTCTGGAATGTATAAATACATAGAGATCGTCTTTGAACCTTCTCTTTCAGGTGCTAAGCAATCGCAGATGTCTCAGCCTCTCCCTGTAAGAAAGATGCTTCAAGACTTTATTTGACTTCATGGTCTTCAAGTCATGTTGATGCCATTTTGAGCTTTGCTTTTTATTTTGTTATATGATCTCCGTATTCTTCACACGTATATTTGTAATTCTGTCACCTATTGTATTAGTGGCTAGTTTTCCCAGTAATTTTCCATGACCTTTCCCTAGGCAGAAAGACAAAACAAATTCCAGAGCTGCAAGACCCCAGGGATACAAGGCCCCTGGCCTATCTTGGTTCTTCCTGGGAACCAGGGCCGAGAAGAACTCTTTGAGATACATTCCGTAGACAAAGTACAATAAGTGCTGAGGGGTGGCTCCAGAGAAGGGGCTTGATCTGCAGGGGGAATTGTGTCACCATTTGTTCTCTTAATTGTTGCTTTTTTATCAATTATGCTAATTTCCTAAAACATAAAAAAATTTACTCACCCCTGGGGGTAGACTTCTGTGCTCATCTTTTCACAACTGCCCCTGAAAGCCTTCAAATAAAGACCTCCTTTTATATTACATCCTTACTAAAATGATCTTGAGATTCATTTCGAGGTTGGGAAAAAGACAACAATGTCATAGAAAAGAAATGTCTTTCCATGGCACAGATGCAAAAAACCTAGAGGACAATATGTCTCATACATGTATTTTGTTCATTTATCTTCCTGCACTATCTACAGAACTGTATTACTTCTAGTGCTATTTAAAACAAGTAATCAGGATATGGAGTCTCTATATGGAATGTCTAAATGTTGTAGATTCAGTTCTTATTATGTATAAATAATCATAATCTGTAGTGCAAGGAGTTCCTATCATGTGCATGAACAATAGTTCATAATAGTTGAAGCAACATGCCTAAAGTCCTACCAGTGCTTCCTTTGGACTTAGGGGATGCATCAGCAAACAGTTTCATGTTTTTGCTGGTGAGCCAGGAAAATTTGATTCTAAGTGCTTTAAGCAGTAGGGTAAAAACACAGTCATATTGCCAGTGATATTCATGGCTTGTTTTGCAGACTTTTGTAGTGAATATAAAATATTGATTCAGGGTCTGTTATGATTTTCCTTTTCTCAAATGTTTATAAATCCTTATTTACAATAAGTAATTGCCAGTGCACTAATAAATCTGAATATTACAAAACTATCTTTTTTCAGAAACTTTTTGCAGTTGTATCATTCATTATTGTTACTGCATTTGTTCATATGGCCCTACTGCCTAGCAACTAAAAATTCCATGTTGCAATAGAAATTTCACCAATACAATACTAACACTTTTCTTAAAATTTCTCAAAGGATGCAAAAATAAATAGAAATATTGACAATAACATTTTAGATCTCATAGGACTTCATTTTGGAGGATATCAAGTGATGTGTAATACCTCCATTATTTAGGGTTTGTAAATTCATATACTGAACAGAATCAGAATTTTAGGTTTTATATGAAGCTAATGGTATAATAAGAGCTGGCCTTGCTTTAGTATTTCTCAGTGTTTTATTTCAATGAAGACATCTAATTTATTGAAATGTTTCTGCTGTTGAGCAGTTTTATGCCCAAGATATTTGTAGAAATTGTGTATTGGTTTATTGTAAAGATATTCAAAGGATAGATTAAAATCTATAAAGGTGAGGAGAGTAATGTGCTGTACTTTTTCTTACACGTCTTTTGTATTATTATGTTTTTCTCCTTAGCCTTCACTTTTCAAGTAGGTAACAGCTACTTTCCACCTTATTCTCATTCTTTTATTTCTTTTATATTTTTTTCTCTTTTTAACTGCAATGTGTGTCTTTAATTCCAGTGAAAAAGGCACCTTGTGTAGATTTTTAGTCACATCAATGATATATCTGGCCACAGCTCTCTAGAGCTGCATCTATTAATTTTCTAATAAATTAGCATCTCACGTAAGTTCTAACTGACTTATATCTGTTTAATTAGATGATAGATGGTTACAGATGCCACTTACAGCTCTTATGTTTCTGAAAGAGGAAACACCAGAGTAAGTTGTGGGCTTATGAGAATTTCCTTATTAGGATTAGTTTTCATCATTCCACCTTGAAACAGGGAAAATGGATAGTTTGCAGCTCTCACAAAAGGGTAATGAGGCTTGGGATAAAACTTAAACTTAGGGCTACTAGGTAATTTTATTGGAGTTATTTCAGCTGATCTCATACAGATCACACTATCAGCATTTGAAGGGGTATATAGCAAGTCATATTTTAAATTAAAATTATTTCCTTTTCCCTTTCAATAATTCCTTTCAGAATTATTTCCATATCCCTTTTGAGATATGACAGCATCTCTTCTCTGCATAAAATATATTTACCCAATACATACTAGTATATACATTACACAAGGTATCTGTAGTTAGTCTGAAAGAACATTACATTCAGCCATGATTCATATTACATAAGTTTTTAGAATTATCCAACTTCTTCTAGCATATTCTAACCTTTGTAACACCTATAATTCCTTTTAAACACATTTATTTTCAGCTGTCCATCTGAAAAGAGTATGTTGTGACTGTTTTTAAGGAGATCCAGATTTCTAAAACATAGACAATTATAATCAGAAATGTGAAATTGGATCTGCTTTTCTCCTAAATCACTTTAGATTATTGAATTTCTCTATAAACCACCAAGTTTAGTAAAAATAAAAGTCTTAGGACTGATATTTTAGGATTTATATGTAATTTAGACATTTTAGCACAAGATTATGCAAGACCTTTTATAAATGAGCTTTTCAGAGACTTTGAATTTTTTTTTTTATTATCGTTTTGGTTTTAGAGTGGTCTGAAGCATTTGGATATGAGAGTACTAAATTCACTGCTTAGAATTCACTGCTGCTTCCTTTTTTGGGGGGGAAGGATGAAGTGGGAGGAGGAAGGGAACAAGATCCTTCCAGATCATCAGAGTTCTAAAAGCATTTTAAATACCAATGTCTAAACCACCATATTTGAATCATCTTCTTAAAGACAAAAATAGATCCTCACTTTTTTCTTGTGCAGACACTGAACAATAGTCCATGTTTTGATTGTACTTCTGATGAAGAAATTCTAAGGTTTAATGTGAGTGTTACCTAGCCGGTTTGCAACTCCAGACGGTAGCACTGCATTTTAAAAGAAAATGCACATAAGATTCAGCAAACACCTAAACTTGTTTAGGAATCATATGACCTTATGTCATCATTGCAGAAAAAAAGCATTAAGAAACTCAGAAATGAACATGTCTTCAAAAAGATTGTTTGTTCAGTTGAAATGACTTAGTTCTTAAATTTTGCAGAAAAAAATACTGAATAGTCAGCAAAATGATAGACCATAGGGAAGCCCCCGGATTATACATAGTTTATGGACACATGAAGATAAGGTCTGTGTTTCTGAACCATTTTCTGTCTTGGGCTTGCAGTGCCAGAGAACCCACAGAACTCCAGGTAAACGGCTCCAAGAATTTATTGCAACCTGTAAAGACAAAAAGATGACATGGATGAGGGTATTGACATTAGCAAATTTGCAGATGACACTAAGCTAGGTAGGAGGGCTCTGCAGAGAGACTTGTAATGGTTGGATGGATGGGCAGAGTCCAATAGGATGAGGTTTAATAAATCCAAGTTCTGGGTCCTGCATTTTGGCCACAACTACCCCCTGCAATGTTATGGACAGTGTCCAGGCAGGAAGGGACCTAGGGATGCTGGTGGACAGCTGGCTGAACATGAGCCTGTTCTGGCATCCTGGCCTGTATCAGGAATGGTGTGGTCAGCAGGAGCAGGGAGGTCATTGTTCCCCTGTACTGGGAACTGGCGAGGCTGCACCTTGAGTGCTGTGTCCAGTTCTGGCTCCTCAGTTTGGGAAGGACGTTGAGATGGTGGAGCACATCTGGAGGAGTCATTGAGGCTGGGGAGGGGCTGGGAACACAAACCCTGTGAGGAATGACTGAGGGAGCTGGTGGTGTTTAGCCCAGAGAAAAGGACACTCAGTGTCGGAATGTAGAGACCTTATCACTCTCTACAACTCCCTGAAGGGTGGTTGTACTCAGGTGGGATTTTCTTTTTCACCAGGCTGCAACTGACAGAAAGAGAGGACACAGTCTCAAGCTGCTATAAGGGAAATTTGGGCTGGATGTTAGGAAAAGTTTTTTATGGAAAAAAAGCACTGGAACTGTCTGCCAGGGAAGATGGTGGAGTCACCATCCCTTGATATGTTTAAAAAAGACTGGATGTGGCACCCAGTGTCACAGTTTAGTTGAAGCGTTAGAACATGGGTTAGACTCAATGATCTTAAAAGTCTCTTCCAACCAAGTGATTCTGTGTTTCTATGTGAAATCTATGTACTTTCATATAATGACATTTCCCCAGCTTTCTATTGCTCTGTCTCATTATGTCTTCATCTATTCAATTATTTGGTCCTCCATTGAAGTAATCTTGTGTAAATTTGGGCTGGGGAAACATCTTTACTAAACAGAACAGATTTTTTATTTTTTTCTTACCAAAGATTAGCTATTTCAAATAATTAATATTTCTTCCATTTTGCTTCTGAAACTAATCCAGGATTTTTTTAACACCTTTCAAATAAAGATCCCAGAAGTTCTGTATGTAGTAATTGATAATGCTGGACATCAAGTTTTACTTGAGATTTTGAAATTTATATGTGCATATATTACACTTTGCTTTTAAACTTGATGTTCTTTTTAAAGCTGATACTGACTTATTTCTAAACACCCATGAGACTATTCTGAATTAATACCTAAAATATGTGGAGTTGGAACTATCAGATCACTGATGAGATATCCTTACTTTGTGATCACTGAGCTGTATACTTCTGTCCTGGTTTGAAAGCAAAACCAGTGAGAGACTCCAAATCAGAAATACAATTTTTTGGGAAAAGGGAAAGGAAATGAAAAAAAAAACCAACAAAATAGATGCAATAATACAAATGAAAAAGAAAACCACTGACATAGTCAGAATACAACTTGGCACCCTGTTGGTCAGGGTGTTGGTAGCAGTCCAGTTGGAAAGGTGGTTGCAGTCCTCCTGGAGTGGCAGATGTAATTCAGTGGGAGCAGTGATCCTGTAGAAGGGTGTAGTCTTCCTCTGAAGATTCAATGGAAAAGGCAGCTGTTCCTCTGGGAATCCAGTGGGAAGGCTGCTTTGGTTCCCAAATTTCAGATTTTTATCCAGGTAGAAAGGCTCGGCTCTTTCCCCTGAATGGAGCATTTCCCAATGGGATGATGTAATTTTATCAGTGGACTCAATGGTACATTAGCAGTAGATCTCTTCCTGGAGAGATCCTGGGCTGTGGAAGAGGTAAGGAAACTGCTGTCTCTGGTTTCTTATCAGCTGGTCTATTGATAGGAGGTTACACCTCCCCCCTCCCCGGTTCCAACAGCTAATGATGGAATACATACCTCTTGGTTACATTTTGCACTGCAACCCATGACAACTTCCATTATTTTAATTAATCTTTCTAAGTCTGCAGTTTAAATTTTTGGTGTTGGTTAAAGTATCCTTATTAGTCATTGCCAGTAAACACTAACTTAAAGTTTTGAAAACATTGCTGTGACAATTTTTAATATGAGATTTGTATTTTGCCTAAATGAGAATTTTACAGGAAAATTCCAAAGCATTACATAATTATACTTATAATGCTTACCAAAATTCAAAAAGAAAAACACTTGCAGATTTACTCCCCTGCAGATATGACACAATTATTTCACTAAGGAGTTTATTATCTTAGAAATGTAGTATCATTCCATCTGTTATAATGGGGTGCATTCGTATGGCAGTACTCCAAATAAGATCATGTCAAATGGTTGCAAGTAAATCCTCTTGGTTTTGAAAGTTTCTAGTTAGTGGTACTGTGTTAAGTAATTATGTCATTGCCCATCTATACCTCAGGACTGTAGTTCACACCTATTATTCCTGCTGATGAATATTTATTTATAGAGGAATTATTAAATTTTATATTTTATATAGAAAATAACTATGAGGATAACCTGATCACCTAGGATTGAATTCTGGAAATAGCTTCTCAAAGAAACAAGAGTAGAATCTTATTATCAAAAGAACTGGAGTTCTATCTGTTCAGGTTTGTTTGTTTGTTTGTTTACTTACATTTGAATAAAGGAGTCTTCAACCGCAAATTTAGAGTTGGATACTTGTCATCTAAGCTGTTTTTTCTATTACTTTTCTCTATGGAATTGTGTATCTTCCCTCCTCTACCCTTGCAGCAAATAAAATAACCAGAGGTAGTGACTCTGAAGTAAGAAAACAAAGCAGCAAGGGGCAATACTTTCCTGTAATGATAATTTGCAGGAGATACACAGCTGTGATAATTCACTTGATTCTTGTTACTGCTGTGTGACTTCAAGATAGAGTGGTAAAGATTTGCAAAGCATGACAGGGACACAGTGATTTCATTTGCAAAAAAACCCACCACCTTGAAACCCCTGAACCCCAAACCTCCAGATTATGAGCGTCAATTAGGTACTTTTAAACAACTCCAACTATACCAGGATCTACAAATTGTAGAGTACAATTTAATTTGAGTACATTAAACAGGTATTTCCGTTGAAATGGTCTGAATAGTCAAAAAGGTAGACTTTTTCATATTTTTAGCTCCATTTTTTCTTTGTGTAGATTGGAATAAAATAAGATTTGGAGTAAGTTATGATATATATCATGGCTACACAACTTGCCACAATGTTACAATTTATTGTGGTGCCAAAGATTTCGTATTTGTACTACACAATAAACCAGCAAAAGTAATAAAGATTGGTACAGACAAAATGCCCACTAGTGATATAGTACATCTAAAAAATTCTTTAGCTACTTTGCTGTTCTTTAAATTGGTTTTATTAACTTATCCTTTTATGTTACGCTTAAGTGAAGAGATGTTTTAGAATAGAGGTAGGAGATAAGATTGATGAAATTAAAGAAAGAAAAAAAAGGAATGAAGTAAAAGTTGGAGGAAATTCCATCAAAAGAGTTGTGGTTTTCCTACGCTTTCAGAATTTTTTTATATTCATTTCCCTAATTGCAATTTCTAGTTATCATTTGAACCCATATCGCAAGTGTGAGAATAAATGCAAACAAGGAAAAACCAATATTTATGGGATTCTGCATATTTTTTCTGTCTATTAAAGTGCTGTAGCAGTATTTGAAGCATGCACTGAAGATGTTTCTATGAATATCTCACATTGCTGTATTAAAGAACTGGAATTTTTTCATAAATGTAAAGTCTTCAGGAATCAGATCTGTTAGCTTAGCATTTTCATTCCAGTCTCTCTTGTATTTCCTTATGAAATAACATTTTAAACACTTTAATAATTGCAATTGTCTTTTGTGTGTTTTATTAAAATTTGATTATCAAGTCTATTTAAAAACTTCAGGTCCTCTTTGTGAAAAAGACTTTATTAAAACCCTTGTCTTATACAAAAAAAGGCTGAAAAATTGTGCAATACTAAAAAGTATAAAATATACAATCCACCATTACACCTAGTGTTTAAACAGATATAGTATTTGAATTGGCATATGGAAGTAAAAATTGAGAGGTAGTTTGAATGTAGTTGTCAAGACAAAAACATTGGCACTTCTGGGATGTGAGCTTGAGAGATGTACTTCTGTCCTGTGCTCTCAATCAAAGCTGTGGCCAAAAGCATTGGTCATTCAAATATATCTGGAAGGAGGAGCAAAAATAATTGGGAAGGAGTGTGGGAAATCCAGGAAATCAGCTATCATGAGATTTACAGCTTTGTGCAAAAATTAAAGATAATAAACTCTATTTCTGTTCTTTTCCCTGCACACGTTTCTATTGTTCACCATGTTTATGTAACAACATAAGAGCTGCCAGGTCTTGTATAAAGTCACAGCTGAAATAAACATTTAGAAGTTAGTGTGAGCACATGAGTTTTCACTGGTGGTGTTTCTACTTTTTCTTCTGTTTGTTTATTTAGTAATCTTTGTCATATGCTGTAGAGTTGAAGAAATCAACTTTTCTCTCTTCACTTAATAATGACCTTGTACTAAGTATCACAGAATGAAATGATATCTGTTTAGTACCAGACTACCTCTTGCAGTAAATGAAGCCAAAAGCAGTTCTTTACATAGTATTGTTTATATTTTGAAATCTTAACAAGTGTGAAACTATTTATCTGGGTGTTGACATTTGGCTCAGTGGCTTAGAGAGAGAAGTGTTGTACCCCAAACATCTTTTTTAGAGAGATTGCTAGCTAATAAATACAAGAGAAGTGATTTTCTTGTGAAATACAAGAAAAAAGTGTTGCTAATTCATTACGTCTCGGACCTAGACTAGGTTTAAATTGCAATGTTCAACCCATTGGAGAACAGAGAAATCTACTCAGTCCTACACTTTTTCCTAATGACTGTCATTGCTTTTTCTTCTATGGGGAAGCTGTGTTATGGCTATAGGCAGCAGTAGCTCAGCATGGAGGAGCCTCAATCCTTGCCCAGACGTCGGTATCTGTGTTGTCTCTGCTGCGACTAATCTCCAGTAGTTTAAATCTTGGGTGAGGAAACAAGTTTTTAGTTGAGCTAATTCATGTTAGAATAATAGAATGAATTAATGAATGAATGAACAAATGAATGAATGAATGCTGTTTTTCTTCCGTGGTTGCCACTTTTTTCCGTTTTCAATTCCCAAATAAGCTCCTGCTCTCAAGGATTCATGACTTTAGCCACCGGTAATTTGTCATTGGAGGGTTGTATGCAGCCCTGGCTCTTTGTGCCTGTCTTTGAAAGTCCCTGCTGTCATCCTGTACTTCATGCTGCATTTTTATTTCTCAGATCACAGAATAGTTTACTGTACAAACAACTTGTTACTACTGCTGATCAGAATATACGTTATAAGTATTTCACCTTGTAAACGAATTGCTGCCTCCCAACTGCATTGCATCAAATGTAAGAAAGAAATAACTATATTCCAGTAAAATAATCCTAAATAATCCTAGAAATGTGTTCTTCTTCCCCTAAGTGTGCACTTCAGTGTGTAGCCAGGTTTCTTTTATTCTTTTGATTTGAGGGAAAAAAGCATAGAAAGAATCAGCTGAAAGTTGCCAGGCAGTACAATAATGGAAGCAGTCCCTTTCCATGTTTCCTTCCTCATCTGCAGACAACATCTGCAGCCACTCAGAAGGGGACTATTAACAGTATCTGCTCTTCCTAGAGGTCTGACAAACAAATCATTCCTCCCTTCCTTTCATAGTAACAGTATTATGGTCAACAGAGAATTAAGAACTAAATAGTTGCATGCAGCCGTGAAGGCAGCAGTGTGACTTTGTAGGTAGCTAGACTAAAGAACTGAGCTGGTTTGCTGTTGATCTCCTCCATCCCTGAGCAGTCCAGAGGCGATTCCACAGCAGTGGGAATGGGATAGACTGACCGTGCCCTGAAGTATCCTTGTTGCTAATGGCTACAGTGAAAGCAAATCTAATTACTAACCAATTAAACTGCCAGGATCTACCTTTTAACCTTTTTGCATGGTTCCTCTGTCAATACTGAGTGTCTTTTCAACTACTCTGGAACTATTTGGTGGAAATTTAAAAATTCTCTGTAACAGCCCAGAGGCTTGTGCTAGGCTTGCCTGGAGTAGAGTTAACTTACTTCAATTTGCTTCATAGTAGCTGCAATTGAGCCATGTTTTGGATTTGTAACTAAAACAGTATTGTTAACATACGAATGTAAATACTATGAAAAGTGTTAAATAGTGTAAAGGCTTTTCCTGTTTCTTGTGGTGCCCCACCACCAAGTAGGTGGTACACAAGAAGCTGTGAAAGGACATGAACGAGACAGCTGACCTCAACTGAACAAAGGAATAATATACCTTATATGATGTCATGTTAAGAAATAAAATCTGGTGGAAAGGAGGAGCATGACACACTCATAGAATTACAGTATGTATCTTCCAGAGTAACCATTACTTTTGGTGGAGTCCTGTTATCATGGAGATGACCAAACTCCTGCCAGCCAAAAGGAATGTTGTGTTGCTTTGCTTCTCTCTGCAGCTTTTGCTGTAAAATTGTTTTAATCTTAACTTACAAGTTTCTTACTGTTATCCTTCCCATTGTGTAATGGTGTTTTTGTGGGAGCCAAACTGACCGAGGCTATGATTGTTGTTATAAAGTTATTTATTGAATGAAAACATCAGTCTGTATCAATTCAAAGGTGCAGTTTGAGTTTGCCAAAGGGAGTTCTCAGTGTGAGGCTTCAGAGAATTACTGGAATTCTCTAAGACCTCTGTGCTGTAAAACCTGGTCTGTAGGCAAAAGGTTTCAGGGAGAGGCCCAGGGGAACTGCTGATGTTCCTCAGGGCCCCGTAGGCCAGGCGTTCCGAGAGACAGGCAGGAATAGTGCGGCCTCTCAGGCTCGGAGCTCCGGGCAGGTGTCAGGAACAGCGGGACCTTCTTTCTTCTGTCTTCTTTTTTGGCTGCATTCGAGCAAAGAAAAACAAAGAAGCAGGGTAGGAGGTAAGGATTGCAGAATGATGATGATGATGATGATGATGATGATGATGATGATGATGATGATGATGATTTTTTCTGCTGCAGCTTTTCAACTTAAATATTCTTTAGCATGCAAAGTACAGTTCAGTTCTTACACATTTCTGCATATTTTTGAATTATTCTATCTATTGAGTTCTTCAGTCTATGTGTGTGTCTTGTTCTCTGTGTGCTTACATGGTGTGCGTACATGTTCTATCTTATGTTCTGAATTCTATCTAGAAAATGCAGAACAAATTTCTACTGTGTTTTAGTTATGTCTATGAAATAGTAAACTTTTAACTGGGCTTTAGGGTATCAGCTGTCTGCTTCTACTCAGGCAATGAGCATTCTGTTACTACAAAAGGCACTTAGGCACTTAGAAAGCATGAAGACTTATCCTTACTTAAACTTATTTCTAACTTACTTATCTGTATTAATATATCTTGGTTTCTCTAAAGGCTTTAACTCAAACTCTACATTTTTCTCACTCTCTTAAGGCTTCAGAGGGACTAACTTCTTGATTTCCAGCACCATTGTCTTCCCGATCCAGTTGATGATGAGCAAGTGAGCAGCAGAGTGGCATTAGCTCACAACAGTGCTATGAAAATAAAGAAAACTGCAGTTGCAATTTGCAATATACCTTTGTCTTTCTCACCAGTATTAACATGACATCAGGGTATAAAATGGTCAGATTTTTCACACAGTAATCAGTAAAGGATTGCCACTTTCTCATCCACTCTATATCACTTTTAGGTTTTTAATTTGCATAAGTGTGGAAAGTATCCTGCAATTTGTTCACTACTTGCTTCAAAGTGGACAGGAGTTTATTTTTGGGTAAAGGTTTGCAGATTAACTATTGGGCTCTTGTCACTCACTTTCCTTCAGACTTGAGTGTGAGACTGGAGTATTAGAAAGATTTAAATGTGAGACTTGTTAACTACTGATGAAACTGAACATCTTGTTAAACAAATCTTTGGAGAAATAAAAAACAAGCAAAACATTAATATTTCTCTATATGCTTAAATATCTAGTTAAATAAAGACCTTCCTTTTAAATAACTCTTGGGGAAAGCAGGGAGGACACCAAAGCCAAATCCACAAGCACAGGAAAGCAGAAGAAAGTGCATATGATGTTAAAATACACTTTTCTTGCTGAAATATTTTAAGCCCTGAGAATTTTTTCAGACTATGCCTAGAACAGCTTCTACAAATTTAACTTCTCTTATTGTACCCTCTACTGTGTTGGATCTATTTGATGCAGAAATCTGTGTATGAAGGTTAATAGAATTGCACAGTTGGTGATAACACTCAAGTCAGTAACTGCTTCTAGATCCTGAATATACTGAAATTATACATTAACATTGGCTTTAATGTTTATTCCAGCAATGGTCAAATTTTTCCCTTAGAGAAATAATCAGCAGAAGGACAAATTGAAGATGTATTTGCAGATTAAAAAGGTTTACGCCCCTACAAATCCCATAGCCAGCTGAATTGTGGTCAGGTGGAAGAAACTGTATTGCCCTTTGAGAACAATCAGGCAGTATTTCTAACTCTGATCTGAAATTTATAAGTTTCTTTTTGTATTCTAGAATTTCTTCTCAGGAATCTAGTCCTGCTTTATGGAGGAGTGAAAAACAAGTCAGGTTCTCTGCCACATTCACTTCATTTTTCTTTTGTATTTCTCTTTTGTATATAGGAGATACAATGCCTGACCATTGATAAAAATGGCAGTACAGACTGTTTCTGTTCTTGGAGTTCTTTCCTGAAAAAGTAATTGCAATTCTGCAGTAAAACAGACTGCTCAACATCCTTGTCTTTTCTGACGCATTTGCATATCTCCCCGAAAAGAAAAATCCCTGAATCTCTAAAATATTTTCTACTACACGTTTTAACAGTCATCATCAGTTTGAAATTTGAAGAATTGCTTCATCAGTGCTCTGATACCAAATACAAAACAAGGATATTATTGTAACAATTGTGATTGGAGCAAGACCTCTTATTTTTGGCTTTAATTCTGGCACTGGAGTCCTAGTCCAGTTGAATACAGTGACAAAATATCCATTAACCTCAGCAATGCAGAACTTTGCCTGAAGAATTTCTATTGCCATTACTAATAGAGGTATAACTCTCCAATAATGCAATCAAGGTCTTTCAAGATCAGATTCTGTGTTGTGCCAAACTAATAATATCCAGAAAACAGATCACTATCTATAAAACAGTACAATGTGTTAAGGCTTTTATTCTTTTCACATCTCCATTAAATTAGAAGAGTAATACATGCTTGTTCAGCCTGGTAATCCCATTGTCTAGTGAGAGCATGCAGCTTCACCTTTGACTATGCTCAGAATGACTGCATGACTTTTCCAAGACTCAGTATTGCAGTGTGAAACCGTGACAGTGCTTTCTCATATTCAGGTTATGTTCTCACTCCTAACTAATCTAGCTGTGTTCATCAAAGAGCAATCTGTTTCTGCATCTGAATGCTGTGGAAGTAAAATCTGTCCTTCAAAACTGAGAATAAGTCTCATTTCTCTATTAGCCACTGCAATGCTCATAACAAAGCTTAAACTGACTCACCCTTGACTATATGCACTTATCAAAATGATGCCTTCCAGACAACTGAGATGCATGAGACTGATTTTAAAGCAGGTGTTCATGTCTTCAAAATAATCACTGTTTTGTTATTTGCTGTCTTTTTCTTTCTGAATTAGTGTTCTGATAAGGAGTAGAGAATGTACTGAAAGATAAAGTAACTAGTTTGAAGTAGTAAATTAAAACAGAAGGAATCTAAGCCTGGATCTGTGTTTTAGATTAACATTTTCATGGTTGTTTCCTTAAATTTTTACCACTCACAGTGAAATGTATTTTATCATTACAGCATCTCACTCCATTGTATGTTGACAAAAGAGGTCACAAACCTTATTCTCTAATTGCAAAGAATCCTTCTACAGTACCTCTAAATCTGCAAAGTCATCAAGGGCAGTACATGGTAGATGAGTAAGCAAGCAGAAAACAAATAGTACTGAAAATTGAATATGACATGATTGAATGTTGTTTTTTTTGTTGAGAAGGTATCTGCAAGCAAGATGTTAACAGAAAACATGGCATCATTCTGGAGTTTGAAATGAAAGGTGGAGAATTGCCTGCTTTTATAAGAATAAATTATCAGATAAGGTAAAGATAAGCACAAGCTACCAACAAAATATTTGGCATCAGAGAGCAAGAGATCCTAATTTATATTATGGAAACCATATATGCTTTGTCAGCACAAGCAAATTCATTTTCCACAACAACAGCTTTTATGACGAGTGAGATTTAGTAGAGATCTTGTTTCTTTAGCACATCTGAGACTCCTGGCTGAAGGATCCAAGCCCACATTACTAAATAAATTTCTTGTTGAGCAGACAGTCCGTACAGGTTTTGACCTGCATGGATATAAGGCAAGGAGAGGAGATTGTGCTTGCAGCTGACAGCCATATGAGTCTGTGTACTGGGTTGGCATGGCCAGGTGGTATTAGTGGGGACTACAGGCATGACTTTTGTGAGAAACTGCTGGAAATTTCCCTTATGTCCCACTAAACCTATGCCAGGTGGCTCCAAGACATGCCCTCTGCTAGTCAAAGCCAAGCCCATCAGAAACGGTGGTAACACCTCTGGGATAAAGTTTTTAAGATGGGCTAAAAAACTGTGCTGCAGCAGCTGGGAGAGAGGAGTGAGAGGAACAGCACTGCAGGCATCAAGGTCAGTGAAGAAGGAGGAGGAGGAGGAGGTGCTCCAAGTGTTAAAGCAGAGATGCTTCTGCAGCTCATGGGGATGAAAACTGTCCCCTTGCATCTCCTGGAGGTCCAAGGTTGAGCAGAGATCCACCTGCAGCCTATGGCAGTCCCCACACTGGAGCTGGTTGATATGCTCAGGGTAAGCTGTGATTCCACAGGAAGCCCATGCTGAAGCAGGCTTCTGGTAGCACCTGAGGCTCTGTGGAGAGAGTATCCCATTCTGGAGCAGCCTATTCCTGAAAAACTGCACTCTGTGGAAAGTACAGGCTGGAGCACTTTGTGAAGCACTGAAGTCCTCAGGAAGCACTCACATTCCAGAAGTTTGTGGAGAGCTCCCATAGAGGTCACCCCAAGGTGGAGCAGAAGAATGTGCAGACATGTCCTGAGGAAGAAAGACAGGCTAAGACAGTGCAGACATGTCCTGAGGAATAAAGACAGGCTGAGACAATGTACGTTGAACCAACTGCAGTCCCCATTCTCTGACACCTGTTACAGGGGGAGGAGATAGGGAATTCTGGAGTGAAGTTAAGTATAGCTTTTAGGATGTGGGTTTATTTCTCATTATTCTACTCTGATTTGATTGGTGATAATTTGAACTTATTTCCTCAAATTGAGTCTATTTTTCCAGTCACAGTAGTTTTTGAGTCATCCCTCCCTATCTTGACCCATGAGATATTTTATATTTTTCTTCCCTGTTCAGCTGAGAAGGGGAGTGACAGAGCAGCTTTGGAGGGTACCTGGCCTCCAGCCAGGGCCACCCCAATACAATATGACACAATGCTCTCTAGACAAATGCCAGGAATCCTATCTTTCTCCAATTGAAGTGATTAATGGAGAGCAAAACTATAGAGCAAAATAAGATGCCTCTGAAAGAAAATAATATCTCTCTATAATATTTTTCATGGAGCCATGGAGCCAGTTTCCTTTTTTCTTTTCTTTTTTCTTTTTTTTTGTTGTTTTTTTGTTGGTTTTTTTTTTTAAAGGAAGAGAAAAACTCTGATACAAAACTGAATTAATAACTTCAATGCTGTGGGTTTGTATTTAATATCTTCTGATATGGCTCAAAGAACAGCAAGAGGGTTTCAACCTTAAAAGTCTACATAGGTAACAGATATTTTCTAGTAGCTTCCTTAGAATACTCTTGACTACCTTGGGATAGAAAGCAGTATTTTCTCTATTGCCTGTGTAATCTTTTTGAATGCTCTGGGCAGGTGTTTCCTGGCTCCTTCCATTCTTTGAAGTGAATTTTCTACTTCGTCTGTCCTTCTTGGTAGCCAGAGGTGAACAGCTAATATTTTTGTCATTATTTTTTTCCATTCAAACTCTGTTCCCTCATGCAATTCCATTCACATTTTTATGTTCTGTAATGTTTCATTCTCAGCAGTCAGAATTAGTTTTGTGACCATCGGCCATTCAATACCCATTAGACCCAGAGAGGAAATATAAAAAGTGCTTAGAAGGCATTGATGGTGTGAGCATCTACAAAGGGAATATCTCCATTGAAGGCTCATCTGAGCTAATTAGTACTGGGATCAGAGTGTTCCAGTTAGCCTAACCTGAGCATAAGTATTCCCACAGCAAGGCCTTCTGTGTGTTGCTGTCCCTGAACCAATGTATGTGTGTGCCCAGGAGAGCAAAGCCCTGCTGCTTCATACTGCTGTGCTCTGGGATTTATTCCTGTGCAGCTGAGTCAAACGTGAGAAATTGTCTTGCTTTGGAAAGAACAGTGCTGCGGCCATCCACACATCTTTTTTTTTTCTGAAGACAGATTCTGGGCTAAGCCAAAGGACAAAATAGCTGTTAGTTCATACAAATAGCTGAAATCCAGTGCGCCTATATCTGAATGAGCATGTAGCAAAAATTAGTAAAATTAATAAGTAAAATTAATATGTAAAGATAAGAGGGTTTTAAAACTAAAATCAAAGTCTGTAGTGGAAATATTCTTGCTTATCTTGTCATACATGACCAATGTTGAACTGTCCACCTTTACACTAAAGAAATACAAGTAAACATCTACTAAAAAATCTATTCTATTGCTATATGCACCAAAACTTATGGAAAGCCTAATGAGTGACATCATAACTATTTATATCTTTTCATTTACAATAGTGAAGAAAGGTCAGGGTAATATTTAGTGAAAGCTGATAGGTATTTGGAACAAAATTAAGTACGATAATACTGATATACTAATTTATTGACTGGTGAGGCTTTTTAATAAGCTGATAGTTTCTAGATACTGGCAATTAATAATCACTTATAATACTAAATCTCTTAGGAATTATATGTTTGCTCTCAAAATCTAGACAGAAGAACTCACTGATCTCCTATCTCCAGATGAAATTGTAAAATAGCTGTGTTTGGAAGGGAACTCTAGATGTTGTTTGGTCCAAACCCTTCCTGCTCAAGCAGGGTAACACATAACCAGGATCACATCCAGACATCTTTTGACTAACAGTCCTGTCACTCCTCAAAGACCAAGACTCCATAACCTGCCTGAGAAAACAGTGTCAGTGTTCACTCATCCACACAATAACAAGGTGTCTCTTGAAGTCCATAAGGAATCTCCTGTGTTTCAGTTTATTACCACTGATTCAGATCCTGTCACTGGACACCACTGAAAATAGCCTGATTCTGTCCCAGTTCTGCCCTCCCTTCAGGGATTTACATACGATGAAATGTTCCCTCCAAGGACTTCTCTTCTCCAGGCTGGACAGTCTCAACTGTTTCAGCCTCTCCTCATTTCAGAAATGTTTCAGACCATCACATTTCTGGCTCTTTGCTGCATCAGTGCGTCCATGTCCCTGAGGTGCTGAGGAGCTCAGAATTGGACACTTCTCCACCAGTGCTGAGTAGAAGGGAATTATACCATCCCTCAATCTTCTGGAAACACTTCTATTCAAGCAGCTGATGACACCATCAGCCTTCTTTGACGCAAGAGCATATCACTGACTTGCATTCAACTTGAGTGACCATCAGGTCTGCCAAGATGCTTTCTAGCTAGATATTCCTCAGCATATTCTGGTATAGGGGTTTGTTCCTTCCCAGTTACAGCATCCCCCTTCCACACTCCCATTTGTTGAATTTCATGTACCTCCTGTCAGCCCATTTCTCCAGCCTGACCACACCCTTCAGGATGGCAGCACAATCTTCTTCTGTATGAGCCTCTCCCTCAGTTTTATATGATCAGCACACATACAGATGACAAAATTGCACAAATTAACTGAAAAGAACAGTGTAAGTCTTACCAAGCATATCCCTAATGAAAATAAGATATAAAGGCTATCTTCTTATCATGATGAATGTGGTCAGTAATTGTACAATTATTTTTTTTTCATTTACAATAGAATAAGATTTTAGACCCAAAAGAAAAATCCAGTTTAACCTGAGCCTATATGAGTCATCATTTTTGTCAGTCTTGGGAGTATTCTGTATAATGAAACATAAACAGAAAGTAAAAAAGAAATAATACATATGTAACAGAAAATTACAGTGGTAGAAGTTGCTTGACAGGTGTTGTGGTGCATCTAAGGATGCCCTTAGATGATTCCCTGTCAGGCCTGTCAATCATTCCTCCTTTCCACATCCTGTCCCCTGATGAGTGCTGCCTGCCAACCCTGGCATTCCAGAAGGGCGTCGAGTGGTTGGCAGGATTCAAAAGATGCTTCCCACCCCCGGAGTGACATTGGGCCATCTAAATGTCCTCTGCCCCCTACGCCACTTCCCCCCATAACTGATTGGTGCTCACCTGTGTTCCTTCCCTCCCCCTCTCCCCTGGTTAAAAGGGCCAACAGCCATGCGGTCGAGATTCTTTTGGAGCAGTTACTGGACTCAGAGGCCCTTGGCCAAGAATAAAGCTCTGAATCAAAACCCTCCATCAGAATCGGCTCCTTTCCTTCACCTCGCTTTGAAGCCTCTCAGTGGAAGGTAGACCTGAGCTCCTGCATGCCTGGACTTGTCTCTGAGCTCTCAGCTGTAACATCCTGGTAGCTGTGGTGCCACTGGGGTGGAAACTCCAGTGCCATCACCTAGGCGAGCAGCGAGGGCCAGCCAGCACAGGCACAACCTCCTGGTAATATTGGAACGGACTCCAATAGACAGGCCTCCTGATAATAAAGGAAAAATTAGCTTTGCTATCTTGAAAGGAAATAGTAGATAGGAGTTGCTAGTTATTACTCTATGAGAAAATACCATTGAAACTAAAAGCTGGTAAAATGGTGGAAATGTCCATTCTTACACTGACAAAGACAACAGCTTTTAATTCCAACTGCTTATCATTAAAAGAAAAATCTGAAGGAGAAGCTAACTGTCCTACTTGTATCTTCTTAGCTTCCTTGCAAAATTATATTAAATGCAATACAGGTAACATTTCGGCTCTTAACAGGTAACAATACAGATCTTAAAAACTCTCAGAAAGCTGCAGATGACTCGTGATCCCGTTTGAAAATGGCATGCTTGATAGCAGAAAGATTTCTGTCAGGATTCTTTGCTTGGAACAGGTGCTTGCCCCTGACATGTAGGTGGATGGCTCTAGGCAGAGACTCATATTCCCAAAACTCCTTACATTTGGGCAGGCAAGCCTTCTCAAATAGCAATGATGTTCAGCCAGATTTAATTATATGAATTAAATCTATGGGTTACTTGTAAATGACATAAAAACGGGAAAGTGTCTCACAACATTGCAATCATTTTAAGGCTCATTACAAACTATTTTAAGGCTCAACTTGACATTAGAAGGCTAGAAGGCAAATAAAAAGTCTAGAACACAAACAAAGTCTAAAACAGATTTGAAATTTTCTACCAAGCCACTGTCATGTTCAAGATAAGAACTGAACTTAAGGGTACACTTTTGTAAATGTAGTTTACTTGAGGATTTTTGCAGTAACCAAAACTTACATCAACTTCAAGCAAATGGAATGACTTATAAAAAAAATTTTTGTCTAACTAAAACCGCTTTTAATAAAAACATAGCACAAGGCAGGATACTCCAAATTTATAGTTCCTGAGAATGATATACAGTTAACTTCTTTGACGTCACTAGTCAATAAAATGTATGCAAAATATGACATTCTTGTTTTAAGACAAAAATAAAAAATAAGAAAAGACTGGAAAAAAAGAGTGAATTCATATATTTTATAGGTTTAAGAAAAAAGAAGCAATAGACCTTGCTGCTTAACCCAGTTTACCAGAAAACTTGTCATCCTCAGATTGAGATAAGTGAAAAAGGGAAAAATGGAGAAAGTAGGAGAAAACAAGACATCTCCTGGAAAAATTAAAAATACTTGTCAACCACTAATTGTAAATTTTACCATAGTCTGCAAAATTCATAGTGTAATGATTTAAGTATTAAGCTACATTTTATGTATATTTTACATAAGCATTGCATATATTATATATCATTATGTCATTTTTATTATATGAACAAAATATTGAAAGCAAAAGCTCTCTTTAGACAGAGGTGAAAAGATTAGATTTTATGTTGGTTTTTATAACCATATGATAAGCAAAACCACTAAACCATATTCTTCAAATGCATACAGGTTGTATTTCTTTAGTCGTTCTTTACATCCTGCAACAATTTATGGATATTTTTATGTATGAATCCTTTATTTTATCTCATAAACCTGTTTTTTTTTCATCTGAATCTTGAACTCTGTCTAAGTAATTTACAGTCTGTATTATTTCCATCCCATTGTGTTAGTGGCTGAACGTGTTTCAAGACAGTATGTCCTTGTTTTCAACTTCATCATTACTGCATTCAGGGACATATTTTGTGTAGAAGTGATTGACAATAGCAAAAGGTAGTAAAATTGTAGAGAAGGAAGGGTGTTCATACATTTGGCCTCTAAATGGACCCATATTTTGGGATATTAAAACAAGAACCTGAAGTCCTTAAGGGTTAGTCTCTGGCCTTTAAGATTTCAGATATCAATACAGATGATTTTCTTTGCTTAAGTAGAAAACAGTGTTTATACTTCTCTCACTTCTTATGCCTGGGTAACATTGTGTAAAGAAAGGATCAAAAAGAAATAGTTCTAAAATATATAGTGATGCTAACTTTTTCATCTTCAGGACCTTGTAGACAAATATTACATCAGATAATTTTATAAAATTTACAAAAGGGAGATGTAATTTTTATTTTTTTTTCCAGATATTTCTTGGTGAGATTTATCTGCATGAATCTAAGGTACATCTTCACATGCAGTTAATTTGATGTTAAGAAGGCAAAAANAAGTCACAATAACTTCCCTTCCCTTCCCTTCCCTTCCCCCTCTCCCTCTCCTACAATTTTTCACCATTAATTCCACAAGTCACCGAAGCTTGAAAACAGTAAACAAAGATACTTAGTGCTTTCAAAAGTTGTGTTTTATGTTGCTAAACAATGCAGTGGTTTCCAAAGGGGCAAAATTCTCTCTCTTTAAATAAAGACACTCTGAAATTCAAAAGGCTTCATAGTGGGTTTTAAGGCTATTAAACAGCCTATAGCAAGTACTGTTATGTAATCCTTTAAACTACAATTTGTGGCAAGCTGGTTTTCCCCGGAGTGCACAGATAAATAGGTTTCTGTAATGCTTTCATGCAGGGAAAAAAAAACTTATAATCTGCAGATATAAAGCCAGGAAAACTTTTTTTTTTTTTTAAGCAGTAGAGAAAAAATGGTTGGTAAGGTGGGAAGCCTTCATACATCTGACAGTATAGTTCTTCAGAAACCCTAGATCTGCCTATCAACTTTAAATTACCAGTCTGGGAAAAAAAAGTTTATTTATGAAGTTCACGTTTTGAAAATTGCTTCAACTTACTAATGAACATAATACTGTGTTAGCTGGAGTTCATGGTGACTATCAATATTAGTAGGAGGAAATCTGAGTTACTTGTTCTTGTTGAGGTACTTAGGGGTTTTTTGTTTTTTTGTTCTGTTTTGGGTTGTTGGTTTGTTTGTTTGTGGGTGTCCTGCTCCCAGGACAGTGAGGTTTTTTGTTTTGGTTTTTTTTTTTTCTTTTTGTTGTTGTTGTTGTTGTTGTTTCCATTAATTTATTAGCAGTATTTTAGTGAAAAGATATCAGATACCATTTTATATCCAGCATAACTTCTGTAAAGGCAGAAAACTTCTTTGTCATCATGTCTGTCAAGGCATTTTCTAAGAATACTTGTACAAATCCTGTACCATATCTCCACTTTTTATGCATCAGGATACCTGGAAGTAGCCATAAAGATTTCACCATATAACACAAAGCATAAAAACTGGAACTTTCATGGTCTACCATGCTGTCATTTTCAAACAGAAATACTTAAATTTCATATGAGAAAATGGTATGCTCTTGAATTATGGAAAATTTATTTATTAGCTTTACACTTGTGGGTTTTTTGGAAAAAAAAAATTATTCCAAATACAGGATGAATAAGTAGATACATTTGACCAAATCAAAAAACTCTAATTTCTGAGGGAGTGGGTTAAAGAGACATACCAATTGATGTCTAGGTGGTTTTGCTCTCTATTGATTAAGCATTTAAATATACTTCCTTAGAGTATGCATGGTGCATTCCCAAGTGTAAGGATGCCATTTTTTCTGCAGCTATTTCTTTCTTATGTTACTTACCACTGCCATTTCGGACTATACTGACTCAGGGGAAAAAAAGATATTCTTGCCATGAGTACAGATGGATTGTCAGAGAGAGTGTGAAAGTCTGCTATATAAGTGTATGCTTATATTCTGATAATGTCTGTCAGTTGATTTTTCAATTGTTTGTTGCTTTTTTTTTCGATGTCTAGCTCATTATGGCTCTGTTGATTTTGTTCATAGATGTTTTCTTCTCCCTAAATACCAATTTTCCACCTTCCTTAGATTAATATATCACAGTTGTCTCCTTTTTATTATGTTCTTCTTTTTCAATTTCAAAAAGGAAAATGATACTGAGGGATAATCAACTCTCTCTGCCTTTGCTAGTGGAAAGCATGATGGAGAAGAAATGGGATAAATCTTTTTCTCCTTCAGTGTAAAGCAGAGGTTACCCTAGGGCTGAACAGAGCTCATCCTTAAAACCACACAGAAAAATATTGTAGTTTTGATGGGAACTCAAGGAAAATATAAGTTCATACTATGCCAAAGACTTCTTCCACAAAATTTTTTTGTTTAGTTGTTTTTTTATTGTTGGCCTTTTGGTTTAGAATAATTTTATAGTAGCAGTAACAGAAAATGGAGGTTTACCTGTACATTTTTGCTAATGCCTTAACTCTCTAATGTTGCACTTGAAACAACTATGTTTCTGAGGCTATAAACAAAGAAAAAAAACACCTCTTTTACTATTTGTCATTCTGGGGTTATAGGGGGCATGGTAGCCCTTTTTGACACTTTATTATGAATCTATATTGGAAATTTTGTTCTCATAATTACATTATTAGTAAATAATTCAGCTTATTCCTCCTAACCTAACAGTTCTTATTTCAAATGCAATATAATTTGGCTTTTGGTAATATATGTCAGTATTTAATGACGTATGAAATGAGTAATAGCAACAAAAGCATTATCCAATCTCACACTTTTACTATTAGTGCAATTTTTTAGAATAGTATATAAAATTCCAACAGGTAAAAATCCAAAATAGTGGTTTTTGTACAGAAAATAAAACAAATTTCCACCTTACATTCTAAAAAAAGTGTTTCTAAGAGAGAGAAAAATTGTGAATAATAAGGAGTACAGATCTCTTCTAGACCCCACATATGCCCCAAACAGAGAGTTTGGGTTATGTAAAACCTTCTGGAACATCTTAGTAGAGCTATATAGATGCTATATGAACAGATCTTAGTGGTACCCTGCTAGTGGCTCAGTCTGGCAATAGAACTATCCTCTATACCTTATGTAGGTTTCATCTTGGAGGGTGTGGGAAGATGACTGAGGGTAAAAAAAAGATGATAATATGGAAATTACATGGGGAAATATGATTGCTACTCCCTGGATGGAACACAATCAACATAACCAGTGTCCCACAAATAATGCTAAGGGAGACTGGATGGAGAGTGGAATGGAGCAGAGACACCACAGATAGGCTCTGTCAAAACCCTTGCAGAGGAGGGAACTTGGTGGTACTCTGTAGCTGATAAACAACAGCTGAAAACCAAGGGAAATAAAGGAAAATGTCCTGCTGCTGAATCAGCAGCTGTAGTGAATCCCTCTCCTTGGACTGATGCATGTCCCCATCCCAAGGCTATCTCAGGTACTACCCTGAGATACTCACCCTCAAGGTGAGTACTCCCAACGACCTTGTACTGAGTAAGATGCATGACTAAAGTAACTCAAGCTCCTCCTAAACACAAACAAAGAGTTTAAAAGTGAATCAGGAATGGGGAAGAGTTGGAGAAAGCTCCATTGGAACTCTGGGGTCAGGCGACAGGCTAAGCCTGTCTTCTCCCTTGTAGAAAGGCCTGTTGGGCCAGAACCGTACTCTGTGAGCACTGAACGGGGATCTCACACCAGGTTTTTGGAGTTAGACATGATCATAGCAATCCTTTCATCTTAATCCATGACAATTTTATTGAGTGTCATTCTGTAAACTTTTAATATGAGTCCTCTGAGAGCACTGACAGTCTCTGGCAGTGGGTAAAGGTGTGCAGAGTCAGGAGGGGCTCTCTCTGTTTGGAGTGTGACCCTGAACAAGTCAGTCGAGCCACCCTCCAATCCTGTGAATTGCTTAGTAAAGGGTCCCATAACAGGGCATTGACAGATTGGTAGGGCAGAAGGGTCTCAGCTTTCCAGGGGCTCTGACAGATGAATCAAACAGATTTGAGTAAATGTCCCCTTTTCATGTAACAGAGGGGCAGGAAGGTACTTCACTTGGACAGAAGCAAAGAGTGGGCGAACTAAAGTGCATTACATTTTATATAGAATTGATAGTTAGGAGAGAACAGGAAAAAGGAGCTATTTTTCTGTGTGCATGTAAACAGAATATACCTTTCAGAAGCATAAATAATTGTTCCCTGTTCTTTTTAGCAAATCTCTTTAAAAGGGAAAGAAGACAAAATCTAATTGAAATCCATGAAGAATTATTAGAACTACACATAATTATTTTCCATAGAGATAAAGACTTTGTGCCTGTCAAGTACTCAAAAAGTAATTGATGTTATCAGATATCAAAAAGATTTTTTGGTAAATGTACACTTTGGACACATCCTGAAGTTACACTCAAAATTTTCATGTTGTAAAAAGTCACTAACTTAAATTTATTCCACACACAACCTTCCTTATCAGGAAGGTCTTAAAATCTTTTCAGCAAACTTGTCTGAGAATCTTTTTTTTGCCTTCAGAGATGAATCAGGTGCTTAAATATTTTCCATAAAAAAGTTAAGATTTGTTATTATATTCCTGTTTTTTAATGACATAGCAAGTGTGAGATAATCTTTGCAAAAGGATTAAAAATAGAAATCTATATAGCAAATATATTTAGGGTGGAATTTACTTCTGTCACATTTAATTATTTAATGTCTGTGAGCTTTCATCTCAGCTACTGACTTAAATGGTCTCCAAAGCACATCTTAGTGTTGGTTTATTTTTTACTTAAAAGGTAATCTTCCTGTCATAAACTGAGGAGGGAAAAACTTTTACTAAATCTAGAAACTGCCTTTTTCTAAAAAAATTGCTGAAGTTTCAAGATTTGTTTTTTTTAATTTTCATTTTCTGATTTTCATTTTCTAAAGACCAAAGCTATCTTTGTAGCTATTTAAAGGACTGTCATAAGTCTTTTGTGTTTCTAGTAAACCTGTGGCTTATTTTTAAATTGAGTGACTGGTTTGCTTTACAGATTATTATGGTTCTTTGTTAGTTCTGTGCTGTAAATCAACTTAGCAAATGGGAACTGTCATGATTTCTGAAAGAATATTTGACTTTGAGGGCTTTGCTCCTTGTTAATTATTTCACTATTAGTATTTCTAGGTTGTTTATTTTTTGTAAGTTTTTTTTTTTTTTAGTAATAAGTATGTGATATTTAGGTCCAATAGATAAGAGGTTATCCTTTCATCTGTTTTTCCCCAATATCAACTTCTGCCTTTCTGCAGATCTCTCTTGTATAGTTGCACACATTTTTCCATAAGTATTGTTCCTTCCCGTGCAGGTTAATTTTCCCAACAAAGTCCCAGGTATCAGTGATATCAGTAGGACTTGAATTCAAGAAAAAAAAAAAAGGTTAGAAGCAGAAAATAGAAAAATAATTTGCATGCTTGTGATGTTTTCCTGAAACAACCTGCGTAAGAAGTATGAAATCAATATTAATCTCACTACCTCCAGCAACTGCCGGGACTAAATACAGTCATTGCAAAAGTTAGTGACAGTCATGTTACTGTGTTTGGACGAGGTTATCTGAAGGTGAATATATATAATTACTATATTTCTCTATAAAATATTGCTGTGAAGAAACATCATGACATATATAGAAGAAAAAACAAGCTGCATAAATTCACTGACCTAGATGAAAAGTTAGATATAAATGGATTGAATTTCTCTTTCCTAATATAGACATTTCAAGTAATAGATGATAAGTCCTTCCATGAGCTATTATTCTGATTATATGAGATGTTATTTGAAAAGTACAAGGAAGAGACTGTTTTTATTTAGTCCGCTATTTCATTTAAATAGCCTAGCAAGTGGTGAAAGACCTTATGAAGGGAGATTATTTATATGTAGGTGTGAATTTTCACCCATGCAGACCAGCCAGTTAACTTTATCTTGAACCCTATCCAGAGCTTGCATCCTTCTACTTTTAAATGTGCCCACAGAATGGCTGGGATCCAAGGCCATGTGCTTATCAGCCATGGTCTGTGGAGTCTGTGCTGGAGCCAGTGAGTTTTAGTGGGGCCAGTAGGAGCTGATGTGAGTCTTCCTGTACTGGAAATGGCTCTGCTTACCTTTAGATAAAGTAGTTTTACACAGAGTAAAGCTTCCCAGTAGGTCACATTCTCCCTTTCACTTAACATTCTGTAAAGGCAATTTGATAACATTATGTTTGCATTGCTGGTATATGATGAGCTTTCAAACACATTGATAGCTTTAATTTCACCTCACTGATATGTAACAACATATTGTAATGCTTTTTTTCTCTAGTTTCTCTTTTAAAATCCCTTTTCAGTAATTCCATGTGAATATCGAACTTTCGTTACAATATCTAAGCCTGTCTCAGACCATGCCAGTCAAATCTTATAAGAACAGAAGCGCACTTGTTCCCTTCATGTTACAAAAACTTTATGGATTTTTCACTGTTATGTATCTCCCATGTCTGTCTAGGTTTGATGTATAATTAGAGCTGTTAGCTGCACAGAACAGGAACATGAAGATATATGTCAAAATTTTCCCTTTCTTTTGTCTACTTAAAGCCTATTGTGCAGAAGGAGTATGGTCAAGACTTTGCAGATCAGGCTTCCTCTCTTATTTAGTGAATGTTCTTACAGCCATTGTGATGGGTAGCATTGCTAACTGAAGGCAACCCAGCAGACAATGGTGAAGTATTTTTAATTTAGGGATAACTTCAAGTATCTCACTTTTTCATACTGCATAGAATACCAATAGGATTATCCTGAATTTTATGTTAATTTCTACATATTTCTTTAGCTCTTTCTATCCATAGTTCTTGTCAAGGGTGAGGCACCTGCCTCTGGCTGAGGGGCACAACCAAGCCCTGTACTGGGGATGCTGGAGCTGCTGGGATCAGCTGTGCCTGGATATCCCACAGATGGACAGCCCCTACAGACCTTCTAGTGATAATGCTGGCACCTTGTTACTGGTAAATCCAGTACAAATTAGTACTTTTACTTAAAAATCTAAAGTCTGAATCCTATTTTATCTTCTCTGAGACAAAGTAAAGGGGAGCATCATCTTTCCCTTGGCACTCTGTTAAAAGCTGCTGTCCAAGGAACAAGAGCGTTGCTTCTGCATGCTTATGGTCCAAAGGAAATTCCCATCAGAGGGAGGGCACTAAAAAGGTGTATCCCTAAACAGTGGGAGAAGGAGGGCAGTACTACGTTAGCTGTGTTACATAGTGCTGTATAACCTATCATTAACCTTATGCATTATCATGCATAACAGCTATGCTACTTTCAAATGTTCAGTGAGATGGTTCTCCAGATGTCATTACTGGGATGTAGAAAACCAGACAATAGTAGAGTTATATCTTGCAGTGACAGATGTACATTTAGCTTGGTCTGCTCATTTTGCATTAGAGGATTTACTAGACAGAAGCCTCAGAAATCTTAGTGTTACTAAAAAATAGCTGCTGATTCTCTGTACTAGAAAAATCATTAGCCAATGTTCAAGAATCCCTGATGCTCCTAAATATCAAAATGTCTGCTTTGCATTGTTGAATAGATGGGCTTGTTTAGTTTCCCTTTTCAGCTGTTGAGTCTTAGTAAACTCTTTTGTACTAACTCTCTGCGATCAAACTTATGCTCCCTTGAAGGCTTTTCCTGCTTGTAAACCAATTATCTTTTTAGTCATTCTGACATATTAAATAAATTGAGCTCCTGAAAGACTATAAAGCATGTTCTTCAACCCTTTAGTTATTCTTTTCATCATGATTATGTTCAAGTTTGCCAGCAGACTTTTTGAAAAAAGTCTCCTCTGTCATACTCCAAGATTCCTTTGTAATAACTTCTTGTTTTTTAACCTAAGGGCAGGTAATTAGACTTGAAATAATTTATAAAACAGATATTTTTTTATTTTTATCATTATTATTATTTGCAGTGTTACAAAATTTTCTTCTTTAATATAGGACATTTGGATCTTTTTTTTAATATGCAGCTGTGAGATGATGTAGTCAGCATAAAAAGCCCAATATAAACATCGCTCAGAATAAAAACCTGAAAAACCTGAAAAACCCCTGCCAAAAGCCCTTCACTTTGCCAGATTTGCCTACATGTGTCATTTATTATAGACCCCAAAAAGCACCCCTTTTTCATATGTGCTCTTTCTGCTCCCAATTCAAGTGCATCTTGAATTGAGGGACCCAGAACTGAACACAGGATTTGAGGTGTGTGACCTCATGAGTGCTGACTACAGGGGTACAATCACTGCCCTGGAGCTGCTGGACACACTATTGTTGATACAGGCCAGGATGCCATTGCTTCTTGGCCAGCTGAGCACAGCTGGATCCTGTTCAGCTGCTGTCAACCAGCATCTCCAGGTCCTTTTCCACTGGGCTACCTTCCAGCCACTCTATCCCCAGTCTGTAGCCCTGCATGGGGCTGTTGTAGCCAAAATCATCGCACTTGGCGCTTGGTCTTGTCGTACCTCGTATCACTGGTCTTGGTCCATCGATCCAGCCAGTCCATGTCCCTCTGCAGTGTCTTGCATTCAGCAAGAACTGGGGACATCCTAAAGGAAGCATTGTTGCAGTGTAACACTACGTAACGCTGTTAGGCAGAATCCTATCATCACAGTATCCTTCAGCTGCAAATTTTTTGTAGAATGCAGAGCAAATAATTGCAAAAAGACCCTTTACAAACTCCTAAACTGATATCTTGCATCTACTTTCAAACTAAATAGAGTAAATTCTGAATGGAAAAGTGTGTTTATTGTTTTATGATAAATATTTTCTTATTTTGCCCATCTGTGCCTTGACTTGGCTCCTCTGTTACTTGATGAATGGAGATAATGTAAAAAAGAAAATAGTATTTTTTCAGATGGTGGTAAAATCAGTGTAATGACAAAAAAATACTTGCACATGCAAAGCTACGCATTTATGCAAAGATGTCAAATAGTTGTGGGCGTAATTACCACTTTACATTAATGCTTGCCAAGTTTCTGTGGACATTTCTGGATTGTGATATCCAAAGTGAGAACTCATACAATTTCTAGATTTATGCTTTATCTCAAGGAGTCAGAGCAATCTGAAACATGCTGCCATCCTCTGCAATGCTCTCCACACTGCTGGAGCTGGGAAAAACACATTATATACAATGAACTTGTGAATCAAGATCAATTTTTAAGAAGAAATGTCCTTTTCCAAAATGTGAAAAAAAAAAAAACAAAAAAGGAAAGAAATACAAACAAAGCAAAACAACAATAACAACAACAACAAAAACAAACAAACAAACCCAAAACCAAACCACCAAAAAAAAATCCAAATCCAGCAGGTGAAAGAAAGGATAGCCTTGCCATAAACTTTTAAACAAATCATGTTGAGTGTCACTTAAGTGGCAGAAAACATTATCAAGAATATCCACACTGTGTTTTATTCTTTTCCATTCATTGGTACTCAGTACAGAAAATGAATTACAAAAATTCAAACGTAGGTAAATTGCATAATACCCTTGAGTTTTAGTAGATTATTTTTCTTTCATTGGTTTTTTGGTTTGGTTGTGGAGATTTGTTTTGCAGTTGTTTATTGCAGGGGATATTGATAGCCCATCATTAGTGCTGAAGACTGAGGTGAAGAAAGAATTAAACTGCTTTGCTTTGTCTGTGTCCCTGTTTGTGAGGTGACAATCCCTATTTCTGGTCTCCCTTTTGCTATAACTTAAAATGTCCTTTTTTCTTGTCCTCAGATACAGCATACACTGCTATAATGAAAATTCAGGACAGCAGTGCATTGTCACGGCTTTTCCTGTGAAAGTTTCAGTAACTTAATGTCAATAAATCAGATAATTCTCAATTTGGATAAAAGTGATAAACATGAGTTACCCAGCCAAATTGATACTGGCAGTTGGGAGTTTTTGTCAGTTACTGATAGCTAGAAATGGTTTAAAAATGGAGATAGGTAAATTACATGAAATATAATAGTGACACTTACTTCAGGGAATTATGCCCTGGAGTGCTTTGGAGATTTCTCCCCCTGCAAACAATTTGGGAATGTTTGCTTGAGAGACTAAAAACCTGAAAGTGTAAATATTTCAATCACTTAGGAGAAAAGAAAAGGAATGTTTCCATGACAACAAGATAAGATGCAGTTAGAAAAGAGGGTCTTGCAGAGGCAGGATAGCACTTTTCTGGGACCAGCTTCCTTATCCTGGGTAACTATCTCTAAACTCAACTTTGTGACTCTGACAGAGGGAGTAGGATTGAAAACAAAAGACTCCCCCAATCCACTTCTGAAAAGTTTGAAAATAACAAATTGTGAATGTGCAAGGACTAGCCTATAAACAGCACAAGTGAGAGGGGCTGGGCGTTCATCCATGATCCAAGGAAATGGATCAGAGGTGTCTAGAGAACTGTGCCTAGTGATCCCAGTCTTTTCCTCTGTTTCCTTATCTTTCCTTCTTCTTCTCTTCCCCTCCTAAAAAGTCTGTTTTACTTCTGTGGTGGGTTGTTCAGCCTGGCATAAGGTTAAAAGTATAAACCACTGCTACACTGGGCTGTTCAGAAATTGTTGCCACGTGCTGTTTAGAAAAGTTAGTCATAACAGTTGAAATTGCTCTTCTGCTCAACAAAGTTTAAATCTTTGCCACCATGGGCTGTTCAAACTATCTTAGTGTTTAAGGTTGAAATCATTGCTGCCATAAATACAACTTTCTAATTGATTATTGGGCATTGTTTTGCCTTAATTTAGCATTAGATCTTCCCATGCTTTTATGACTGAACACATTACTGTATGACTTACCTGCAATGTTTTTTAAATTATTGTTTTAATCTCACAAGTAATAGTTTGGAGGATAGGACATCAAGTCATATACAACCCATGTATTTGTAATGATCTATGCTCTGTTTACGAACAGCAGGACTGTAAGATGTTTTTTCTGCATGCAGTAATAAAGGAACACAAATATATTCCTGACAGAAGAGCACTGATTTCAATAAAACTATCACATCCCTCCTCCAAGAAAACCAGGGTAAATCATCCAAACCTGTCATAAAACAAAAACAATGACATATTGGAGATCATTTTATAAATCATTTATATTGAGGAAGACTTTCTCTGATATGTTAAAATGTGTGGGGCACATCTGAGTATTATTTCTTTCTATTTAAGACTGTTAATCACAGAAGTGTCAAAATAAATCCTGTATTTTTGGAAGCTTTATTTAAGCTTAATATGCTTAACACAATTGTCTGCATATGCTTAAGCATATTCTAAGTACTCAGCAAGATAGTAATTTCAAAGAAGTCTCACTACTATTTGTGGCATATTATCTGTCATGCACTGCCAGCTCTCCATGATAAAAAACTGTTGTCCTTTCTCTTGGAAGAAAGTCGGATACCACAGGGATAGATGTGAATATGGAGATTCAGGGTTTTTAAAATCTAGAATTTAAACAGCATCACTGAATTTAATAACTTACTGGTGAGCATCGTGATAAGCATATCTTTGCATGTAGGTTTCTTAAATTATTTTTATAGCCAAATTTTACTTTAAAGCTTGCCAAACATTCCTGAAAATACTAATAAATTTTTAGGTCTCTTAAATAACATGTCTTCACTTCTCTTAAAATGCATATCTTTGGTATGAATCACACAATCAGAAGTCTTAGATGATGCTGGAAATGTGCAGCTGCATGCATATTCCTGGACTTCAACAAAATTTTGAAAGAATTTGAACCTGCAAAAACATTGTGTGACCCAAAAGTCAGGGGTTTTGTACGTACATGAAAAATATAGCATTAAGCTGGAAGTCTAGATGTATAGCCTCTTTTGAAATCATCCAAGTGGTTCTGAAAGCATGTGCATATTTATCATTGTGTTCCAATTCTATTTTCTCTATCACTGTAGTAAGCCAATAAATTTTATCTGTATGTAAACACTGAAGATTTGAACATAAGTTCTGTGTAAAGCTTTTATGGAAAGATAGAATCTCTTAGTCTTTCCTTCAATAGATGAAGGTGATTAAGTGAGTATATTTCTAATAAACAACAAGAAAACACAATTAGGAAAATCACAAAACACTGGGTCCTTTTTTTAACAAACTTCTGAAGTGTATTTTGAAGGATGGAAAATTATTAAGGTAATAAGTGCTTACTCAAATGTGTCTCTCCAATTCTACAGGTGGAAACTGGACAGTTCTTTCAATGGCCAAAGTGAAAAAAAAGAAGGTGAATGAAAGACTATCTTGAGCATTTAAAATAGAATCGCATTGAANGAAACTTCTTTACTCTGTGGGTGGAAAAAGTTTTGTTTTTTCATGGGGAGGACAGACCAGTATTATATACATTTGTAATTTCTTTTTATAATTGTTGGAAAAAATGAAAACTTGCTAAGTCACTTTATTAAAATAATAGAAATATATCTTAATTTCCTCTTTAGCCAAATCAAAATGAATCCTGCTGCCATTTTTTTCAAAGTAACGCACCTCACCCTGCAAGTGCTCCATGGGAAACAGTGGAAAAAAATTGTAAAGCAACCTTAAAGCAATGTCAAGCAATAATTCAGATGTTAGAGATGAATTCATGTCTTGAACAGTACTGCATTCAGGTTTTAACTTTTCATAGAATAAAGTATTACAAAACCTATTTCTTGGCATTAAGATTAAAATGGGGCATTAAAAAACAAAACTCCAAAGCCTGATTTCTGTAGTTTCTGATGCTTTTGTGTTGGGTTTTCTGCTTTTGCAGAGATTTTCCTGAGCTAATAAAGTCCTTTTTTTTCATGCCCAAGATGAAAGAAGAAGCTGAAACTCTTCAGGTCTCGCTTCCAAGGTTGTTTATTTTACCTTATCTATAACATTTTTTCTCTGCTCTGCTGAGGTCTTTCTGGCAGGACAGCAGAATGGATTCACCTTTCCCTTGGGGTGGTGTTTTATCCTTTTATACTAAAAACTACGTTTACCTTATTTACTATTACTTTCCAATATCTATCACTTATGTTATACGGTCGGTCTCTACTCTAAACCAATCACCCGTGTCACCATCACAGCAAAATGGGGAAGGTGAAGAAGGAAGAAACCTAAAAAACCACGAGGTTCCTCCATCTTTGCATCACCTACGCCCCTGTACTAAAACCCAAAATCTACTTTTACACCCTG
>VZTB01000813.1:30647-74980 GCA_013397245.1 Thryothorus ludovicianus | reverse complement strand
AAAAAGGGCCAAATCCCCCAAATTCTACCTGAAACAGGTAAATTATCTTGTTGAGTAAATAATACTTAATTTTGTTTCCAAGCATGGCTGCTTTATCTTTCTTCATATTCTTTTCTAAATATTGCAGGTACAAGTGTTACTGTTCCAGGTATAATAAAAGAACATTCCTGGAGTTTCTTTGCTCTACAGTGACATTTAGAACATTAAAGCCTCTTTGATGGATGCTTCCTAGTGAGCAAATCTGTTGTACCTGAAAACTCTGATCATAGTGTTTCCACAGTACACATTATTATTTTTTCTGATAGTTAGAAACTTCAGTTAAGCATGGATTTCAGTGATAGTTATTTTTTTTCTCAAGAACTAATACATTTACTCTCCATTTGACTTTCAGGCTCACCTAGCTCCTCAATCTCACCTTCCCCCTAATTTAGGAAATTACTTCTGCCTTTTAAACAGAAAATAATAATCTTCCTTGCTGACTTCTGGGCAGATGTGCATCCAAATGTAATTTTGTAGCATCAGACAAAATCCATGCTGAAATCAAAGGAGAAGCATAGGACTTATGTCGAATATTAAGAAAAATTCTTTAGAAGCTTAAATCCACTTTAGTTGAGATTTAGTTTCAATAGACTGATCTTCTGTGTAAGTGCCATGAATACTGCAAGCAAGGTGGAATAGTTCTCTGGTTAATTAACTGCAGTTTCCAGAAGAGCAAGCATTCATTTTCTTTCAGCTTGAGCACAGGATGTTTTGCCAAGACTCGTACATTGTAAATACTTGGCTATTCTGATAGTACAGAATTTCTGATTTGTGTTTGCCGATTGAACAGTGAGCAGACTTGGCTGTGAGCCCTCCATCTTGAAGGGACTGCAAGCTCTTTTCCTACCCTTAAAGGAAGACCTAGTCTTATTACAGGTAAGTGAGTTGTTTTGTTTGGCCACTGCCTTTACACTCTCATTACTGTCTGAAGAACCCTTTGGGTTGCTGTGTTTTGTTGTTACCTCTCATGTTTAAGCCCCGACACATTTGTAGTACACTCCATGTTCTCTAGGACTGTTCATCCCCTCCACCTCAAGGATATGTAAGATAGCTATTCACTGGCTTTTGCTAACATGATTCATGAGAAATCAATGGAAAATTTTTATGACTTCTTGATGCCAAATACGATGCTTAGGAACAGTTTATTTCAATGGTAAAGGGAGTAGTTAATACTTACGCCCCCCAAAGGCTGACAGAGCCATATCACTTGATTTAAAAGAAAAGAAAGTCATGCATCCTTCGCCCTCCAGGGAATAAAAAAAAAAATAAATATATATTTCAGTCCACAGTCAAGTAGTATGCTGAAAATCATACTACTTAAACTGAAATATTTTAAACTTATGCATTTATCAGATGTTATACAGGATAATGTAACTATGAAGAAGGATGGTGGTTATGAGATAAATATCATATCCGTGATGCTTGTTTTGAGAATCCACTGTACTGCATTTCTTTAATTATATCTGTCAAATTCAAATTACAGAAAAAATAATTAAAGGAGCCAGACATATGGAAGAGTGAGGGGGGATAATCCTCTCTGGTACCAGTATACACAGAGCATAAAGAAAACTACAGACCATTTTCCCTGTCTACCATCAGACACTTGGAAGATGACAAGCTTATGTGTTATGGCTTGTCTCAACAAGAACTTTGAACTTTGGTTTTGTGACTACCTGCATTTAAAAATTGTAGTAACATGGACCCTCTAAGGGGAAGAATGAAGATAAATGCAAAGCTGTCTGAGTTTACTTCTTATCTATCATTCAAAGTTCATAGCTGTGATGCACTTTAGATTCAAATCAGAATCCAGGAATTCTGTTGTCTTTCCTGAAACTCTGAAAGTTTAGTGACAGTTTCATCCTGTGAGCCTGGGCCTAGTAGGGCTTCAGTCTTGTTTTTATCCTCTTTTCTCTACCTCTCTGAAAGAGTCTGAAAACTGTGTGGCAAGTCCTAAGGTTTGGTTGGCAGTTTCACCACTCACTGAAGGTGAAATATCAAAGGGAAATCCCTCTGTCCAGAAACTCCTCCCATCCCAGAAAGGGATATTACTCAGAATATGTAATGTTTTCAGTAGTAGATAGTTTTTTTTTCCTTTTCTAATATGTTTCCCACCTGTTTAGGAGAAGTTAGACACCTTGGATAAAAATGACACCCAGATTTGGTTCACTTATATCAGGCATTGGAACAGCAAATTGAAGCAGCTACACTCTTACCTGAGGATGACTTCTGGATAGGTTCATATTAAAAAAGAATAATATGCCTTGAATGAAGCTTAACTTCTCATTTTGACAGAATGTTCTTGCAATTTTTTATTTTCAGTACTGCTTCTCTCCATGTTTCCAAATCTAACTGCAGCATTGTATTTCCCCAGAAAATTATTTTATTAATAGTAACCTAAGAAGTAACCTAAAAGAATTCATGAATGTAATGGTAGGTTTTTAAAAATCTGTAAATTAATATTTGAAAGTAATTTTCCTTATCAACACATTGGGCGCATTGTTCATCCTGTGTCCAAATAGTGCCATGCATTTACTGCAATATCTTCCAGTTTTTTACCATCCTTTGGAATCAGGTGGCAGTTCATATTATTACCATGAAGTAATGAATGTTAGTGGCATCAGCATGAAAAATGGTAATCTGAGTTATGTATTATACTTGCCTATAGAGCTCTGTTGAGAATGGACTATACTGAAACTGTGAATTTGCCATGATATATTTCAGATTGCAAAGTAAAAATCACCAAAGAAATTTCACTATATCTAAAGAATAGGAATGAAGTATATCAGAACCCTGAAGGCTTAATTTTGAAAAAAAGAGAATGTGAGAAGACTCATTTTGCATCAGCTGTGAATGCACAAAATTGCACATGCACAGCATGCACAGAAATTGCTTCATCCCTTGCACCAAAAGAAGTACTGAATTTGTAACCAGGAATAAGAAGTAAGAATTATTAGGCTATGTCATAATGCTTGTATATGTAGGACTGAATTACGTAGATGTGTTGTGTCTTCTTGGTGAACATAAAAAAATCATAATTCAAATTTAAAAAGAAGAAAAAGCAACAGCAAAAAAATCCAACAAGCCAAACCAAAGCCTCAAAAATTCAGAATATGGCTACTGGAAGTTTTTTGGAAGTCATTTTCTTTTTAGGTTAATATTTTCCAGCCAAGAAGGACAATCTTATCCTGAGCTGTATCAAAAGAGGCATGACCAAATTAGATGATTCTGTTCTGCTTCTCTGCTCTAGTGAGATCCCACTTGGAGTATTGTGCCCATATCTTGAGCCCCTAACACAAGAATGATATGAAACTGTTGGATTGAGTCCAGAGAAAGGTCATTAATATGATCAGAGGGCTGGAGCACCTCTCCTATGAAGACAGGCTGAGAGAAGGGGATTGCTCAGCCTCGAGAAGAGAAGGCTCTGAGGAAACCTTACAGTAACTTTCCATTACCTAAAGGGGCCTACAAGAAAGCTGAAGATGGACTTTTTATGAGGACTTGTGGAAGATGGATTTTTATAAGGACAAGATGGAGTGGCTTTAAACTGAGAGTAGGTTTATATTCCACATCAGAGGAAAATTTTTGCAGTGAGGGTGGTGGGACATTGGAACAGATCACTTAGGGAAGTGGTGGATGTATCATCCCTGGAAGAGTTCAAGACTAGGTTGGATGGGACCCTGAGAAACCTGATCTCCTGGAAGTAATCCCTGGCCATGACAAGGGATTGATTTGAACTAGATGGTCTTTACGGTCCCTTCTAGCCCAAACAATACTATGATTCTAATATGCTGGCCACATTCATTTCTGTGTCCATGTTCCCAGTTTAGATGTTTAGTTGGAGATATTTGTCTTAAATTGCTGGATAAAAAGGGCTCAGGTAGACTTTTAGTGTTTTAATATGTAATTACTAAAGAACGTCACCAGTTTGATTCACACCTTAGCAAATGTCTTGCTAACCTATAGTGAATCCCTTAGCTGTTAATGCTGAGTTCTCCCATACTGCTTACAAAGCATTTATTGTATAAAGGCATGACGATTTTATCAGGCTGTGCTGCTAAGTGATGGAGTGATTGATGCAGTGTTGTGACCTGAGGCAGGAAAGTCCATTTCCTTTTGTGACATAAGAACTTATGCTGGTAATTATGCAAATAAAAGCGTAAGAGCTTAAACTCCCTGCAGCTCTTAATTCACAGAAGAAGTTTATTAGGGAGTTCATCTGTCTGGCTTTCTTCATCTTCCACAAAGAACTACCAAGTTGTCTTCTGCTGGGTTTATGTTCGCAGTCTCTGGGAACACAGCTGCCTGCTGGCACTTGCTGTTGCTAGAGCAGTAGGAGTTTGTGAGAAGGAATTCTGACAAGCTTAATTGCTAAAAGTATTGGGGCTACCTGCTGCTGAAGATGGTCACAATATCCCCAGGCTTTTTTCTTTCATTTCTTTTTTTCTTTCCTCTTCAAAGGAAGAGCTTCCCTATTCCAAAAATACTTGTTGGAACTGTAATTTACGGTTCAGTTGCTCATGTAAATATTCTCATGTAAATTCAAAATATAATTACCTTAAAGCACTAAAAGAAAATTGTAAATTTGGTCTTAAACCCTGTATGCCAGGTTTCTGACATCCTTGCTTGTAACAACCAAGATTAGTAGAGGGGGAGCTGCTTGTAGGGAAGGCAGAGATACTGACTTTTTTTTAATCTTCCATCACACTATCTGCAGATAGCAGTGTGCAAGAAAAATGCCTTTTCAGATAAGCCTAAAACTTATTTAACAGATTAGAATCTTTTCCAAAATAGCATATGTTAAATGCCAAACATGTCTGAATGGTTATGAGCAAAACGTAATACCAGGCTAATGTGATAAGATAAAATAAACAGAACAATTTTTCAAGTTGTTCTCACAAGTAGTACAGACTAGAACACTGAAAATAGGTGGTTTAGGCTATTGCTTTCTGTACAAGGTTTGTAATATCAATGAAAAATTATGTTTCTTTTTCTTTTTGGTATTGTGAGCTTAAACCAGTCCTATCTTACTAAGTAGCCTACATGTGATAGGCCAGCTAGAGCAAGAGCTGCAGTCTGGAAGGAGAATGCCCACATGGGTTTTGCATGAGGCACTGGGGTATGGCTTTTATTCTGTAAACAATTACAAATGCTTAGTCCACACAACTAAAATAGCTACAACAGGAAATAACACCTTGGCCCTTTCTGGGCATTTTCCCTGCCAAGATCTCTACATAGGGAAATGATGGGTGCTGCTATTTATTAAGTTTGTTGGGTGTCTTTGGAAGTTTCTCTTAAAAAAATGAGAGTCTGTTGTTGGATTCTCTATAGTTTCTGGTAGTTTCCTTTACAGTGAAAGTAGTCTGGGACATCATTCTACACAGTAAATATAGGATTGTTAATGGAGTGGAATGAGAAACTGTGAAATGGCAGGCCAGTGAGAAGTTGTTGTAATATTAAATCTCAACAATTTTATTATAATGGTAGTGAATACTAAAGCATTGTTGATTGGTTTGTGGAAGGCATGCTTAGCTGTTTATTTGTTGCTTTTCATTTTTTGGTTTGTATCCTTTCTTTCCCCAGCCAACCCTACAGCATAGTACTGAGGAATATATAACAAAGACTCAGCCACTGATCAGAGGTTCTGAGTTAACTCCTGCAAGCAACTAAGCATTACAGAGCCACTTTTTTCCCTTATCTGTAGGATGGAGGAGAGAATTAGAGGGGTTAAGTGGGTTGAGAAACATCTTTAAATAGAGAAAGAAAAAAAATCACTGTGCTGTAAAGTAGAGCAAAATTAAGGAATCATCTACTACTTTCCAATGGCAGGCAGATTTTTGACCACCTCCAGGCAAGCAGTGCTCCACCATGTATGACAGTGACTTGAAAGGATGACTGCCATTACTCCAAAGATCTCATCCTTCTTCCTTCCCCCAGCTATATGTGCTGAGCATGATGCCATATGCAGAGAGCCTTCCCCTTTGGTCACTGGGAATCAGCTGTCCTGGCTGTGTTCTCTCCTGATTTCTTGTCACCCCCGTGTGCTTACTGGCAAAGTATCTGAAGCAGAAAAGACCTTGGCACTGCATAAGTACTGCTCAACAATGGCTAAAACATCCCTGTGTTACTTGTTTTGACAAGTCCAAAGAATAGCGCCATAGCAAGTGCTATAAAGAAAATTACCTCTATCTCAGCCAAAATCAGTAAATAAGACAAGAGAAGACCTGGTCATTCTCACAAAAAGATTTAGTCCATGTATGGGCAGGGAGCAAGATGGACCTGTCCTGTAAAGTGCACAGACACATTGCATAGGTTTCATGCACTGCAATTCAATAAATGACAAGGCTTGGCAGCAATGGTTGGCCTGAGTTCCACTGTGTCTCTTGAGAAGCTGTTTCAGACCTTCACACCATAAATGATTGGGAGCTTTCTTCTAGTCACCAGCATAATTTATTCAGACCTTGTTCTAGTGCCAGCCTCTTTGTTTAGCTGAATTATCTCTTTCTCCTCAGTATTTGCATCCTGATTTATTTGCAGGGAATGCTTCCATTCCATCTTAGCCTTTGGTATGCTTAATCAAGCCAAGTTTCTTTAATTCATTTATGTCAATATAAATTCGAAAAAGATTAACATGTGTGGCAGAATTACACTCAGTATTCTAAATAGGATTTTTCTTCTAGCAGTCATATGGTCTTGGCAGGTGTAGCAGGTAGGTCTTCAAGAAGAGCTTTGCTAGATATATACAAAGATTTTTTTTTTTTTCTTTTTGCATAACTACATCACAGTTTCCAGGACTGAAATAAACAAAGTATGCAATTCCCTTAGGCACTGGGAATTGTTACAGCAAATAAATAGGCATGGCTTTCTGTTATTTTTGCACACATTTTTTGCCTAAATTCTAAACCAATCTTGAGCTGAATGACTTTGTAATAATATACACAGTTTTCTCTTTTTGAGGAGCTTGGTTAAAAAAATTATTGTTACTTCCTAAGGATGTTACTTAATTCTGGATGATATCTGTTCATCATGGCCCAAAAAAATGGTACTTTGGTCTTTTAGGTTAAGGTGGGCTCATGTTTGGATTAGAATGGAATAGTTTTCTGCCTTTTTGGTGTGACACTCATTTCAGATAGCATGACCTATAGTCGTCCATATAGACAGACATATTTAATGAGATACTTGAATGTTCCTATACCAAACCTTCTGAGTCTAGATGTCTTGCAAAAACCCTAGGAAAAATGTTCTCTTTTTTTTTAATAAGGTTTTCCAATTTTTGTTGCTTTATTGTGTTTCTTTAAGCTAAGAATGTCAAAGATTCTTTTACTGTAATGAGAGATTTCTTAATTTTATAATTATATAAGAAAACACAGTAATAATTTTTTGTATAGGCATGCCGTTGTTGTAAAAAAGCAGCAAAATCCCCACTTAAGTCATAATGTGAAATGCATTATGATTGGCTCCTGCAACCTAGCATATTGAAAAGGAAGGGTGAAGATGTTACTAGAAAAGTGACTTTACTATAAAGGTCACTTTCATGGTACACCAAAATTGAAGAGGTTGGAGATGAGTAAAAAAAAAAAAAATGTAATTACTGTAGTATTTTCTCCTCATCTTTAAAGAACTGCACAGAATTATTTCATTTAGGTGTTTGAGTCCTGCATATTTTTGATACAAAGATCTATATGGGATGCAAGTTGCAGTGAAAAATGCTTTATGCAGTGAAATATATCAAGCAGATATGAAATGTAAATCAAATTGTTAACAAGCACATTTTTATTAAATGGAAATACAAAACTCATAAACATCACAGAACTTAATGCCTAATACAAAACTAGACCACTAATATTTTACTGTGTTTTCTTCAGAGGATGCAACTGCTAGGTCAGCTTGTTGCTTTTTTTCTCCTGTAATAATTGGTACTCACTGTTAAAGGTTTTTGAAGCCTTGATGGGGGATAAGGCTGCATTTAAGCTGAGTTAGTGCATTGATCTCACCTGGTTCTGATTTTGCTGTGTCTCATGCTGTCAGCCCCTCTTCTTGCTGTTCTGCACTACCCACTACTCTGCTTCTCATCCCTTTAGACATACTTCACACAGCTTCTCCCCCATCCTCCTGCTCTCTCTTCCTCTATCACTTCTCTTGCTAGATGTGCTTCATTTTTTACATTGTGCCAACCATTCTAGTCAACTTCAGAGCTTTCCTGGTGTGGTAGTTTGACCTCAGCCAGAAACGAAGCGCCCACCAGCCGCCCCACCACAAAGTAAGGGAGAGAATTTGAAGATCATCAAGAAAATCTTGTGAGTCACTGCAGTTTAATAAGTGAACAAGGGAGAGGAGGTGTGGAGTAAAAAAAAAAAAAATAAAGTTGAAGAAAACCCCAAATCAAACCCCAAGTGATGCAAATGTAATCCCTCATCACCAAAACAAGGATGCCCAGCTATGCTCTGAGCAGTGGCTCCTTTGGAAAAATTCCCTCACAGTTTTTGTTGAGCTTTATGATACGTGGTGTGATGCAGGTCTCTGTGTTAAGTCACTTGTGCCAGAAATGTCCCCTCCCATACTCTTACGCACCCTCAGCCTGTTTGTGGGTGTGGGGCTGGGTGTGTCACAGAATGATAAACAGTTTGGTAACCCCTAAAACACTGTCAGCTCTCTCCCAGTCACAAGCCTGAAGTCCAGCACCTAATGGCCTAACACTATAGCTCTTACTTGACAAGCCATTCTTAAAGTCAGAATTTCTTTCTTATGTCGTCCTTTGTTTTTAGCCTTTCTATTGCAGCACTGTAATCTATTAACAAGGATTACTGTTACAATTATTCTAGATATTTCTGTATATTACAACTGTATATTACTGTAAACTCAGAACTTTCATACCCTCCTAAACAAAATGCCTCTCAAATATTACATGATATGCAAATAAATTATGTTTTTTTTAATCAATTGTGTTCATTGATCCTTCCAGCTTGTCTTTCTTTTCCTTGCCTAATTGTCAAAAACAGGCCCCTTCACTCCTCATAATATTCTACTTCAGGCTTCTTGAAGCTGAGGGAAAGTGTAGTGAAATTTTCTCGTACTTCAGTCCTCAACAAACACTCTTTCCTAAGGATAGGAAACACTCTTTGTTTAACTAAAGGATTGACTGAACTCTCCTTGAATAAGCATGAGGCTCAAAAAGAATTGCAAATGAAAGATAAAGCCTGCAAGGACTGTCTCAAAGGAAAATAATCTTGAAGGGAATATTTGCCACAAGAACTAACATTCTTCACCATGAGGCAGTTGAATGATATCAGTATTACTGGAGGTGTCCTCTAATGATGGTGCTCCAGGAGAGGGTTTTGTTTTTTTTCCTGTGGCTGAGCTTTCTGACAGGCTTTGTAGCAGCTATAGCTGATACAAAGCTTGAAATGTTTTACCACATTTTCAGAGGAGAGGAGGAGTAACAGGGAAGACAGCAAGGTAGAGGAATGAGGAACAGGAATGTGGTTTTGAGATAACTCAGGTGTAAATATTTTAGGTATAGTTCTGCTTTCATTCCTTCATTTATATTCTTTATGCACATTTATATATTTTATTTGATGTGGATTTCATAGAAAAATTCTTGTTATATTTTATAATAGTTAATTTGAAGTTGATGATTTAAGTATTTGGGCAAAAGCAAGGTACTGCCCATTTAAAAACATGCTGATTTTCTGTAGGTCCTGCTTGAAGGAGCTACACATGAACTCCAGGCATCCACCACGGCTTCTGCCATAGGAACGAGATGGAGGTTCAGGGGCCAGGGGCAGAGGAATGTGGTCCAGCAGCTGCTGATGACAGCTCAGGACTTTGTGGAGTTTGGCAGGGCATGGAGAAATATGTAAAAATCCCATGGATTTTAGAAAACTTGAAAGAGTCACAGGGCATTGTTGCATGTAAAAAATGGCTTTTTCTCTATATGTCTAGAGGGTTTAAGATATGTCTATCAGGCTTAACAAGGCACACATATTTTGTAGCAGGCAGCATAGTTAAATACTATGGAATATGTGTTCCAGGTAAGGATTCACCAAGAATGTATACAATATGACTGTATATATGTTACACATACTTTGAAATAAATTTGCTAACTAATAGATTCTTGTGCTAATGACTGCTATAGATTATTGACTTGCTGGTAATTCATCACTACTTACAATGGAAAAGATTATTTTATTGTTTTGCTCATCTAAATGAAATGTGATGGTTAGATAACTGAAAGGCTAAATTTGGAGCCTTGAATTTACATCACCAGTATCTGTATTATGAGCAAATCATATCATCTAAACAAAAAGAAAATATAGAGACATATTAAACAATTTTCACATTTTTTCAATGGTCTCGGGGAAGTAGTAGATAGGCACTAGACAGTAAATGAAGAAATTTGGTTATTAGATTTATCTTTTCAGAAGGTCAGTCAGAGTAAATCTCAGAGTCCTTGTTGGACTTTGTTAGGAGCTATAATTCCTGTCATTAATAGGATAGAACTTTGTTTTACATGCCTAGACTATAACGGACCATGAGGGCTGTCCATTATATGCTAATCAAATTTCTCCCTTTATTTTTTTATTTAATTTATTTGTAATTTAATTTAAAAATCTGCCATTTAAAAATTTTTAATATTACAAAGTACTTATTAAAAAATTACAAACTTTCCTTAAAAAATATTTTGTTACCTTTTAATGTAACTAAATTAATTAATTAATGGACTATCTAAACTGTTTTCTAGAGATCCTAAATAATATTCTACTACAGCCCACTACCTTACCAGTTTTGTATTTTAGCAACTCAGATTTCTGGACTACTTGTATAAAATTTCTTCTGTGAAATTAAGAATATGTAACATGCTAGAAATATCCTGGAAGTATATTCACTTTTAAGAAGTTATTGTATTTTCTCTGCAACTATATAATTCTTGGCATAATTTTCCGCCTACATGTGGCACTAATAAATATACATTCAGGGAGGAACAAATGAACTGTGATTTTTGGGTCCTAGGTAAAAGAAAAAAACAGCTGCTTTTCAGTAATTTTCATCTTGTTTAGTTGAAAATAGATTTTTTATATATTAATTATTTCCACTTTCAAAATAATAAGAAAAAAAACTTCACATAATCTCTTTACTGCATGTCAAGATGTAATATGCATATCTTAGAATATATTAGGTAAGCCACTTCCTCAGAAGCTAGTGAAGCTGATGACTAAGGTGTGTTACTCTTATTCTTCAGTATTCTGCAGGGCAATTAGAGGCACGTGCACTTATTCCATGACCAGATTTATCAGCCTCTTCATGCTCAGTCTGGTGACATGGCAATTTGTTTCAGAAGGCCTTGTATGACAGGTTCTCCCTCTAGTGGGGGTGAGGACAAATCCATGATTGGAGAAATCCACATAGAAATCACTTCTTTCTGGTGTTTAAACATCACATACAGACTGTGTGGAAACTCGGCAGCAAGCAGAATGTAAATGCAAAGGTTTAGAAGTGTTCAGTTCAGTGCATAGTAGTATGTATAAGCCTTTGTAAATATAGAACACTGAAGAGGCTGCATAAACAAGCTATTTGCTTGAGATTCAGATTTTGAGAATTATATATTTTGGGAAAACAGGAAAAATCAAGATCCATTACTACAAAAAATATTTATTATCTGTGTTGAAAATATAGCCCGTCTTTTGAAAGGAGAATATTTTTTCAGATACCTTAAACCAACAACTGTCTTCCATTCTGACAGAAATCAACTTCTCATCAAGTATTTCTGCCAGCAAAAAGCACGCATAGATTGCTTTTTTATTTTCTTGATTCATCTATTAGATGTGGTCCTTGTAACAACCTTTCTCTTTTCCCCCTATAACTAATGTCCAGAGTGGGATTCAGAATAGTGTTTAAGCACATGAGGCCCATAGGACTCTGCTCTTTTCCAGTCTTCTGAACCCTCTGTATCCATGAAAGCACTACTGTGGGAATGGACCTTTCCTGACAATATGTAGCAAACATCAAGTTTAAAAATTGAGGTGTCTGAGACAAGACTGATATACTTGGAGAAATTTCTCATTATAGGAGTACATGATTCCAGCTGGACACCTCAACTAAATGTGCTACACAGCGCAGTGGGCTTGTCCTTAGCTGTCCACATTCAGAGGGCTTATTAATCACAGAGTTTGTCAGCAAGTTCACTGGGATCCACAAAACCTCCTGCATTTGTTTAAATTAAACTCTTCATTACCCATCTAATGGCAGCTGGTACAGGACATAACATCTAGCCTTCAAATGAAAACACATTGTGGGGGATGGGTCGAAATAATATAAACACAAGTGAGGGACAGCAGAAAATGGAAGCAAGCACATGCTTCAGTGAGTTTTAAGAAATGTGCTAAATTCTAGACGAGATTTGAAATTGTGCTGCATCTTATCTTAAGAAAATTTTAGAAAACCTTAAACTGCTGTGATATTTTCATTACTAACAGCCCTTCTATGCAATGCATGCTGCTTTAAAAAAACCTAGAAAATTGAATGACAGAAGTCTTTTCAGGTGGTTATTGTAAAATTATTTTCCACATTCTTTTTGGGAGGTAGGTGAAATTCTTATTACATTGAAAAGAATATATATCAAAGCATTTAGCTCCAGCTTTGCTTGAGAATAGCTACTTTGGACTTGGCAGAGTGTATTACATTTGAATTTCATTCCATACCTGTGTGTAAAGTGTTTGTCCTTACCTTGATTGGTAACTTGCAGGAAATACTGGTACTAACCTGAGAGTCACTCAGCTATGTCCCCTTTTAATGACTCTGTCCTTAAGGGCACATTTGTGCACTGCTGTAGAAATACGATTCATTGCAACAAACCTGAAATTCTGTGCTTGTGCATCTCTGCTCCTCCAGGACTATTCCAATGTCTTCCTCACTGAGACACATTCTCATTGGACACAGCCTTGGTAGTTAATTTTTAATCATGTATCATGGCAAACCAGACAGAACCACAAAAATCTACATTAGCCAGAAATCAAGACATTTCTAAGGCCTGTGTTCTCTACAAGAAATTGCCACTCAAATCCTGACATCCTTTATCCTTTTGTGATATATGATTTTTGAGTAACTTACCCCATTACGGTAGGCTAGAGAAGTGAATATATTGTCTTCTATATTCTTCTGAAGAATGAAGGTAGCACGACAAATTTTCTTGCTCAAAATATCTCCTTTTTGTGATTGTACTGGAGGGCTGCTCTCATCTTTACTTCCCAGACTTGACACAAGAAAATGATGTACAGTTCATTTAAAGTTTCTTTGAGTCCTGTATCTTTTCCCAAACATCTGGCTAGAGTCAGATGCTTGAGGGAAGCACAGAATGGCATTTCCAGTGAAAATGAAGTCAGCAAAAAGTGTATGTAGTACTAGGACTATCTGGGAAGGTGTTTTCTTAGTGAAGGAAGTGTCTTTAAAATATCACGTGATATACACAGTGCAGTTTCCTCATTTTGGGAATGGTAAAAGATCAGCCTTCTTACCACAGGTTCTTGTAGCTGTTGAAGAGACATCGGAAATTCTCAGTACCTTAATAACTTTTATTTTTTTTTGTGTAAACTCTTGAGGCTGTATTGAATTTTTGGTTGTTCTGGTTGATTTGTGTCTTCAGAGTACATCTTTTGGTATTTTTGAAACTCCCTTCTCAAACACTTTTCTAAGCATCTTTTTTTGGTCACCAATCCACTACTTTCTGCTTAATTACAGTCATGATTTTTTCCTCCTGTGCAGTATCTCATGTCTTACCATAAGTCACTCTGTGCAATGAAATACATTAACAGGTTTTTGTCCCTAAAATATTCATAGTTTGTATTAATCTTCTTTTCTAAATCCCTCTCTTTTTTTCTTTCTTTTTCTTTTTTCTTTTTTTTCCTGTTCTATGAATATTCTTACTCATCTTTCCCTTGTGTGGATTTTAAAATATTCCAGGAAAGGACTTTGTCCTTCTGCAATCTCATTCAAGGATCATGCAAAGTTAATAGGTTGTATGAATGTTCCATAATAATAATAATAATAATAATAATATTATTCATGGAGAGGTGTTTTTTTCTAATAATGAAAAATCTGTAGCTGCATTAATATTCTATGATAATGCTGCTTTAAATATTGACACTCAGGATCAAACTTTCTGAAATAATATACTTTTCTCCACTTATCTGTATGGCCAATATGTTGTCTAAGTATATGCCTGGCATTGATTATACTGTGCAATGTGTGCAGGCAGACTCCTAAATCTGTATGGTAGCTACCTACATAAATCTTGCTGATACTGCCGTCAGCAGAAGGGCTTATATGTGTGTTACAGGAGTCTGCAAATCAGGTGCATAAATACCTGTCTACCCAGGAGTTTTCTTGCAAAATTAAAGATACAGAAAGGGAAGTTTGGATTAATCTGACATGCTGCAGTAGAGCTGTAAACAAGGAAGATGTACAGCTGCTCTCCAAAGCAGGCAAAATCTTTTTTCCTATCAGACTGTGTGTTGTGTACAAGCAATGACAGACTAACCAGATTTGTTGATGAGTTTAATCTGTTAAGCAATTTAACATTTGCTGGCATGTTTATTTAATTCAACTGATAAAGAATTTTGCAACTGAAAACTACCTAGTTTGGGGAATTTGAGATGCAAGCCCTGTCCATTGACCTCCCCTTCAGTTAGGTACCCAAATCACAAGGACTTCCAGCTCCCCAGTTTCCTTTCAGTCCAAGTAATAAGGCTGAGGGAGGTAGACTGTAACTGACTGCTTGCTTTTTAAAAATTTGATATTACAGCTATGTGAAAACCCTGGTTTTAGTATCATTGGTTTCCAACCAGCTCATGGGTAGTTGGATTTGTTGCTGTGTGAGCAGGCTGAAAAAAATAGCTTTCTGCTGAGATTAGCTGTTAGAAAAAATTATATAATTTTTTTTACTTCTTTTTTTCATGAGAAGCAAGGTTGAAGTAGATAGAAACATATAGGAAGTGGTAACAAAGTTAGAGTGCAGCAGAGGCTGTAAACTGAGGGGAACACACTTTGCAGACTTGTAAAGATTATTTAAGGAAGGAATTTTAGCAGTCTCTCAGAAAGTCTTACACTTGCAGGTGCACTGGCACTCAGATTTTATGTTTGTCTGCTCTGAACAACATTGTCATTACAAGTTTCTAGTGTGTATCATCTTTTTCAGTTTTGTTACTTCTTTAGTAATAAGTATAAAATAATAATATATCTGACTTCCTAGCTCTATCACGAATCTGTTGGCACTGTCATTAGTGTTTTGAGTTTTTGGTGGAGGGAGTGGGTGTTATCTATGTTGTCACTCAAATGTGTTTTTCTTTACAGATATCCCTAATATTCATTTAAGGAGATCAGACGACTCATTACCTGACTCTTATTTTTATTGTAAGGACCCTTCCTTGTTAAGGAGTATAGTGTTCAACAATCTTGTGTTTCTTTTGACAGATTTCTAGAAGGTTTTACTTATACCTATTTTAAATGTATGTTTTGTGTGTGTTTAAACAGTAGGTCATGTGAATAACACATGGGATAAGTACGTGTTTGATAAACACACAAATTTGCACACAAACATACACATTTTTCATGGACTTACTGTTGTCCAGCTGTAATTCCTATGGACACTGTTAGAATTTACAGTTAGTTTGAGGCATTTCTTTAAAGAAATCCATTTTAGAAATTGTCAGTAAGATGAAGATAACATTTTTCTCATTCTTTCTTAAATTGTCAAAACTTAACAACAGCATTTACAGTAAAGAAACTGAGGTTCAGTGTTATGCTTCAACACTGATAATTGATCTTTATTTGCTTCCTCCTGCTCTCTTAACCATTTGAAGACAGGCCTTTAATTACATGTCTAAAATCATAAGTGTTAGCTGCCTTTCTTTTCATGTTCTTTTCAGTTAGCCACCACTGCTTGTTATTTATACGTCTCTGTTAATCCTGACTACTCTTTTCATACTTCTTCATTTGCTACTCCTCTAACAATGTCTGTGTAAATTACCATGCCATTCCATTCTACTGTTCCCCAAGAATGAAATCTTGACGCCCAGAGGAATTAGTGGCAAGTACATCAGCTTTGCTAAGCACATGGTTACATCCTACCAATTCTGTATCCTGCCATCCCTTGATTTGACACACAATGTCCTTTGTCAGGATTTTAGACCAGAATATTTATTATTTAAAGCAAGGAATCTGCCATTTGCTCTCTGATTCTATAAAAGCTTCCATAGAAGTTGGATCAAATTTCATTGTACAGATGAAGACAAGTCAAATTACTGTCCTTTCCAGAAAGAGAAGCCAGCACAAATGACTCCTTTTTACTTTAACCAGGGCTTGATTTATACTGGGAAACATGCACACAAACCCTGCTCAGCTACCAAAATTCACTTGTTAATTGTTTTTGTCTTGCTATGACATCAGACTGAGTTGTAAGCATATGTCTCCATTCTTGTGCTTGCTATCTCAGACAGCTACTGAAAAAAATAAAGCTAGTATACGAGCAGAGCTTGAAAGTATCACATTTAATCACTAAAAAGTACTGTGGCCCATTTAATGTGTTGTGCAAGCTCCAGAGAGGTATTCCATAAAGATAAGGGGTCATAGGTTTTTGAGTAGACATTTTCATAGTAAGATAAGAATAGGACATTGAGTATCTTTAGAAAGTGATCAAAATATTCTTGACTAGTAATTGGCATTCTCAGTATAGTAAGACCTTTTTAATATAAAGAAGCTACTTATGTCAATGTTTTTAAAATAAAATGTCACTCAGCATAACTAGTAATAGAGAAAATAGCGTCAGAGTCTGGCCTATAATTACTGTTTACAATGAAGAAAAGCAAGTATTTCATTTGCAGTTTTGAAAAAAGTATTATTTTTTTCTATAGTATTTTGTTGCTATATTTTCTGATATGTGTAATGATGTATCACTATGCAGTTACATTTCTCTCTGTTTCTTATATGAATAATATATAACATAACATATATATGAATAACATATATATATTTTAAATAAGGATTTCTTCTAGCTCCCTCATTTACTATAAAAATTTTAAAAAAAATCTAAACTACTATCAGGCCTTCTATGCATAATAATGACAGTAGAACTCTTTTTTCCTTTACTATTGCAATCACTTATTAGCCCTTCTTTTTAGCATTGAAACACGTTATATGAGTAGACTCAATTATACACAGCTCTTTGCTGTTAGTAGAATGATTAAAGGTATAAGTGAGTACAAAAAGGAAATAGAAAGCAGCTTTCAAAACTAGCAGTTAAAATAATTATTTTGTATTCAGATGGAATTTCATTCCTCGTGTTTCAGGCTGAAGAGATAGGCAATATATGTATTTCTTGTATACATAAGTGCCTATCTGTGTTTAATATCTGTATCCACCTGTCTGTTGATCTGACTCTTTTCTTTTCTTTTCTTTCTGCAACCCAGGGTACCTGCACTAACTGCCTGCACTTGTAATGGTACTCTGTTGAAGATTTAATTACCTGCAGGTAGTTGCTGTTTCTCAGACTATTTCAGACCATAATTATCTGAAACTTAAATAACATTGGCCTGTGTATGTGTGTGCCTGTGATGTGTGTGCACATGCTCAATGAAGGGATTCAACCTAGAACAATATAATGATTAGCAACTAGGTCTGATCTTTAGCTACCACGGCAGAAATGTAAGATTTATTACCATTTACTTTATTAATATTTGCTTTATATGCTTTGCATCTGTTATCTGCAGCAATAAAAAATGTTGGTTTTAGTAAAATCTAAATGAATTATTGTCTAGAAGTTTTCTGCAGAAGACAGTCACAATAGAATTGCTTTAAAATAGATAAATTACATAGCCATTGTAATACCGCATTTATTTAATAATTCAAATATTGTGTTGGAGGCGTGTCTTTTTTTTTTTGAGGATAAAAGAATAATTAATCATCTGACAGTTTTGCAGTGAGAAAGTTGTCTCTGTGTTTATAAAGTGATTAGATGAACTCCATCAAGCAGTCATTGAAATTGGAAGGAACATCTAGAGGTCACCTAGTTGCCACAGTTACTTGAGACTATTTCTTGTTAGGTTTTGCCTGGTTGACCACTTCAGAGCTTAAAAAAGAAGGGTTAATTGATTTTTTTCCAACAGTTAAGTGGAATTTCATGTATTTCTTTTGTATCCATTGCTGCTTGTTCAGTGTGCTCTGTTTGCAGTTGGGACGAGTTCGTTCTTATTTTTTTTATTTTTATTTTCCATAGTAGCTGGTAATATGCTGTGTCTTTAGGATTTAGAATTTGAATAATGTTGATTGCACAGTGGTGTTCTCCTAGGCATCACTGAGAAGAGTCTGACTCTTCCATCTTTATTCCTTTCATCAGGTACTTGAATACATTGATCAGATTCTCTCGATACTTTGCTTCTTCAGACTGAAGAGTCCCAGCTCTCTCAATCTTCCCTCACATGAAAAAAACAGGAGTTTCCTCATCATCTGGATTGGTCATTTGCTGTGCTTACATCACACCAGTAAGTGCACAATGAATCTTTTGTACAGAGGTGCCCAGACCTTAACACAGGTCTTAAGATGTGTCTCCCAAGGGCTGAGTGGAGGGAAGGGCTCACCTCCCTCAGCCTGCTGAAGATACTCCCTCTAATGCAGCAAAAGATGGATGCTGTTCTTTGTTGCAAAAGCATATCACCAGATCATGCTCTGCTCAGTGCCCACCAGGACAAGCAGATCCCTTTCTACAAACTTGCTTTCAAACCAGTCAGCTCCAGCCTGTAGTGTTTTATGGAGTTATTTGTCCCCACATGCTGGCTGTTCCATCACCAGAATTTTGCACATCTCTTTGTTGAATTGTGTGAGCCCATTTCTCCAACCTGTCGAGGTTCCTCTGAGTGGCAACACACCCACCCAATCTTATTCTTCCCAGTTTTTTTTATCATCCTCAAACTTGCTGAGGGTGCCTTCTGGACAATCATTCAGGTCATTATGAAGAGGTTAGACAGTAGTAGGTGCCGTATCAATGCTTAGTGACACCACTATTGACTGGTTTCCAGATGAACCATATGCCATTTGACAAAATCCTCTTAGTCCAGAAGTTTAGAGAGATGTCAGACCTCCCTCCTTGCTGTCCATTTATCATTTATTACCATATTTAATCAGTTTGTCTGTGAGAATATTAAGGGAGATTTTACTGAAAGTTTTGCTAAAATCAGGATACATTATATCCACTGCTCTCCCCTATTCCATTGGTCCAATTCTGTCATCAAAGGAGATCATCTGATGGTTAAGCATGATTTTCCCTTTGTAAATCATCTTTCCTTTACTTAGTACTGAAAGCTATTCCATTTCCAGATGTGCTGCCTGCTCCACCACCTATACAGGGATGGAGACAAGGCCTACTGGCCAGTGATTCTCTGGATATTTTTTTTTCCTGACCTTCCAGCTGATGGCTGTGACATTTGCTTTCTCCCAGTCCCTGACTATCTCCCCCAGTTGTCATGACATTTACAACACATCTGAGTGGCCTCACAATGACATCCACCAACTCTCAGCACTAGGGGAGGGCATTCCATCAGGTGTCACGGCCCCGGCTATGCCCAGTTGGTTTAAACTTACCTTAATCGGATACTGTGTCCCTGAGAGTAAATCTTCCTTTCTCTAGACTTTCCCAGGAGTCACCACCTAAGCCAAGTTGTTACAAGTCTTGCTGTGGGTGAATTTTCATGAAGGTGAGATGGTTTCAGACCATTGCTGGATGGAAGGTTTCTCTAGATAGCAGGAAATATAATAGTGTCCCATTTCCTGATGCTGCTAATTGAATATAAGTATGCAAATATGTCCTCTCAAACCTCATACAGATTGATAATGATGATTGTGACATTTCTTTTTAATTAGAACTATGGCTAACCCCCAGAAGGAGCATTTTGAAATACTAAAGAAGTGATGAAATGTTGCACATCACATTTCCTTCCTTCTTAAATCAAAAAAAAAAAAAAAAAAAAAAATTACAGATGCTTAGGTGTATCCATTTATTATAAGTTGATAAAATAAATTTATTGTCATGGAAACAGGATTCATTTTTTAATAAGCCTCAGCACAAGGCTGATTTAAAGTAATCTGATAAAAATAATTAAGGAAAAGGAGACTTTAGGCAATGCTCTCAGCAGGAGTACTTGTGTCATTCTTAGTAGTTTCCAGACCCTTCAGTGTGAGGTGGCTAACTTGATACTCCAGGTGTTGGGATTTATGTTTGTCATGCTGTGCATCTTTGGGAGTTGAAATATTCATCCACGTCACTGAACCAACAGAGATGGATTTTTCTCATTAACTGAATCCCAACAAGATAATCATTGTAGACTTGAAATAGATCTGTATATTTGAAGTTTATTATTCATTCCACCTAGGAAAAGCCTTTAGCTAATCATATTTTAATGACCTAAGAGACTTCAAGGGAATTATAATTAATATTCAGAAAGTAACTGTATTTTCTTCTAGAATGTGCAGTTTAATTAAAGGGAGCAAGCTGAAAAACAAAACAGTTTTTAAAAAGTTATTTTTGATTGAAATTTCTTAGTGGAGAGAGTTATCTCAATAATAAGAAAATAGTTGTTTCAAGAAGTTGAATAAAGACCAAATTATTTAAACCTTTTTGCTTCTGAAAATAATTATCTGTTTTATATTTTTTTTTTTCACAGTCCCAATGTTTTTAAGGTAAAGGATTAGAAAATGTCATACTACATTTCGTTCAGTCTGTAAGGAAATGATTTACGACTATGCAAATTTTAAAAAAGAACTACTTTTCTTTCACATGAGTTTTTAATGAGATTGTGAAAGGTATTCTTCCTATATTGTTTATGCCCTAAATATATCTTTTTTGGAGCCGCTGTTTCTTGCATCTTGTATCTCTGTAGGTTTTTATTCCTATAGTGGAGCACGTCTACACTTTATACCGTACAATGGACGCAACATCGAAACTCTTGGCATGAACTGTGTCTGTAATTTGAAGTTCCCAACTGCATTATGCTGGAATTTAGTCGATAAACCACAAGTGGAAGGTATAACTGGTCCAGGACTGATGCCATGCCAATGGAGATGCATTGCTACACAAATCAGAGGTAATATTTTCCCAGTTCACTGGACTATGTAGACTCCACCAGCTTGAATTTATATTAGCATTGGATTTAATCTGTGTTCTGCTGTGCAATACAGAAATGAATAAGGCGGTAACTTAATATTGACTACAGTGAATACTCAGTTCAGTGAAATTGGAATGATGGTCTGACTTTAGCTGATGTACATATAATATATGGCAACTTCTAGCTACCTGATATATACTTATGTAATTTTATATTCGTTATGGTATAGAGAGACTCAGAGAAACTCCACCAAATATCTGGTCTCATTTCTGACTATGAAATCATTTTTGCCTGATGTTGAAATTGCTGGAGGGAAGAAATGTTAGTTAATCCTAGGTTACTGAGGGCTCTTATCCTAAATTTTAAGGGAAAAAAGTGAAAAACATGCAGTTGGTAGGAAATAGATTTATCCACAAAAACTCTATATAGTTTTCACAATATAGTTTTCATTCAGAGGAACATAATTCCAAATGTCCCACTCATTGCAATTCCTGATAATCTCTTAGAGGTATCAAAACTAGATCTACGATACGAGCTTTTAACAACTGTCTATCTAAAATTTCCAACCACTTTAGGAATTGTGTAATGTAATCATGACTGGACATTTTTGGCTGAGAAAAATGTGGGTGAAAATATCTCAAGGATGTATTATATATATATATATATGTGTACCAGTATTCAGTATAATTTACTGTTGCTTCATGTTCTGTACTACTGCTGCATTGCTCACAGGCTGACATGCATTGAAAGCTTCAGTGACTGATGAAAATACACTTTTCCAAGCCAAGTAATTCAAGTGTTTCTTTGTTTTTCTTTCTTTTTTTTTTATTATTTTTTTAAACCTTGTCTAGAACTGTTGCTATTTGTGATACAAATGGTTAAAACATGCTTAGCCAAAGGAAAGAATTAGCTTCTTTATAAAATGGTGGACTCTGCCATTTTTTTACTTAGAATATTTAGCAATATAAGTAACATCTCAAATATGGGGCTTGCATATGGAGTTTTGGGGGTTGCATAGGTCTTGTTCATAGTGCACTGATAGGTTTAGTCATTGATTTAATATAATACAGTTGATAAAAATGTCTTCTACACAGGAGTTTCAGACAGGGACCACATCTTTAAAACCTTCAACAATGTAAATTCTTGAGGTAGCGTAATTTTCTGAACTGATACATAATGCCCACTTTTACTCAGTTATCAAGAACTGTTTTGGGAATTTCAGCCCAGATCTGTATACATAACTATATCTGTGCAGCTGCACTTGCAATCTGTAAAGATTTGCTGTAGTAATCTGCCATGATATAAATTTTTGTGCTTGTCTTTTTTCCCTTTGGTTTTCTAACTGAATATGCTTGTTTGACAAATCCTAGTATTTAGCATTTCTTAATTGATTGAAGGTAATGTGTCTCTTTCATATTGTCAGATATTTTCGGGCTCTACCTTGCTAGTACTTTGCTAAGTAAATAGAGCTAGGAAATATTTCTGATTATTAATTCCCTATGATGGAAAAAAAATGAATATTTCAAGTAACATGTAGTTCTAGAAGATTTAATGCAGTTTTCTCTTGAGATTTGCACTTTAACTCAAACTTTTTCCTCATGTCACCTTCGGTAGTGTCTCAATGGGTGATTTTCTGAGTGATGTATGAAGTCTAAAAACCTGGTTAGACAAAACACATTTGAAACAGAATTTAAAAATATTTCTTAAATATTACTTGAGATACCAGAAGCACTTTCATACCTTCATAACTGAAGATGCTTAAGACAACACTTCAATCTTGCAGATCTCTGCCAACTCTTCCTGACTTTCAAATATGTGTATATTTAAATGCATTTAATACTTGTAACTTTCTTTCCACTAATTTTTCAAGGTGTATGGATAACTTTTGCAGCAATTATAAAATAGAATTTTTTTTTTGTTGTGAGATGAGTTTTGTTCCCTATACCATACCCATTTTAAGCTTCCCTGCAAATGAAGAAGGGGGGAAAGGAAAGGTGGAACAAAATAGTGGAAGGAAGATTAGACCTCAGATCCCTGAGGCAATGGCTTAGTTTCTCTGTGTGTGTGTAATTCTTGATGTCTTACTTCAGAGAGAATGTAAAACCTAAAAGCTTGAAATTTTCTCTGAGCAAATAGCTTTCACTTCACACATTTTCAGATAGGAACTTGGGGATACTTTGAAATAATCAGAAATTGACCAATCCTGGGATACAGCTCCAGCAGTTGTCTCTTTCAGATTTGCTAAAAACCTCTCCTGTATCTTCATTAGCATTATTCAAAACCTGGGATTTCTTCTGACTATCTCAAAGGTAATTAAACTACTATTAAATGTATTTAGTGACTTCAAGTTAAAGTATGGTTTCATATGTTTAAAATATTTTACTATCTTAGTTATCTAGCTGTTTTATAGATGCTTTCAATAGTTCTAAGAGATTATATGCTTGACCTTGCAATTGTCATTCAGATCAGAGAGACACAGGATATAGAATTCTCCATTTCTTTTTCTTTCAGTTTGTTTGGTGCTCACTAAAATATTATATATGGCGTGAGTGTTTTTGCAGCTACATATTCTGTGTATTTAATTTCCTACCAATACATTACGGAGCCTCAACCTATCATGCTTTCCAAATGAACGATACTAACTTCATCTAGTTTTCAGTGTAGCATACTCTGGCTCAAGTGAATAGTTGCAAGTAATTCCAAAGAGGTTTAGTTTAGTTTACAGAGAGTTGTGGGAGGCTCAGTAGTCCTCCACAGAATTTAAAAAAACTCTGAGTTGTGTTACTGCATACCGTGGAAATCACATCTAGGAAAGTGCATGCATAACTAAGTTACATGTCTTGAATTACCTTTTCTCGTGTAATTTTGTACTTTATTTTGTACTTTTGTACTATTTTTGTACTTTATTTTGTACTATTGTATTATTTAAACTACTTTATTATTTTGCAGTATTAAAAGACACAATGTCAATATAATGATATGGTGACACATTATGCTTTTAAAAATTTTTGAAATGTATCCCTTGGCATGAGAAGTCCAATATCCTATCAGCTTAAAAGAGCTGGTAGAAAATAACTTTATGTCACAGAGAAGAGGTAAAGTTGTGAGGGACCACAGTGGATCATCTGGTCCAGTCTCCTTGGCCAAGTGGGACTATCCTAGAGCATATTGAACAGAATTAAGTTTAGAGTGTTCTTGAATATCTCTAGTGAGGGAGGCTCCACAACCTCTCTGAGCACCAACAGCCACGCAGTAAAGAAGTTCTTCCTTGAAGGTGGAATATCTTGTGCCTGTTTCTGCCTGTTTCCTTCCCATTGCTCAGCACCACTAAGAAGATCCTGACTCTATCTTCTTGACAGCCTCCCTTCAGACAGTTATTTACACTGATAAGACCTCTGCTCAGTCATTGCTTCTCAGGACTGAACAGGCTCATTTTTGTTGCCCTCCATTGGATTTACTCCAGGAGCCCCGTGTCTCTCTTGAACTGAGGAATCCAGAACTGGACACAGCACTCCAGATGTGCATCACCAGAGCACGTTAAAGGGGCAGCATCACCCCCTTCAACCTGCTGGCAATATTATACATATTCCTAATGTATCCCAGGATACCCTTGGCCTTCTTGGCCACAGGGACACACTGCTGGCTCATAGACAGCTTGTTGTCCACAAGGAGTCACAAGTCACAAGTCATAGAGCTGCTTTCTGGCCCTCATCCTGTCCTGGTGCATGGGGTTATTCTTCAGGGGCAGGACCCTGCATTTGCATTTGTTTATGTTCAGAAAGTCTGCCCATCTCTCCAACCTGTTGAGGTCCTTCTGAAAAGCTGCACATCCCTCTGGGCCACCCTTCCCAGCTTTCTTTCCCTTTTGTTTTGTGTAGTATTTGGACTGCTAATTATTCATATATTGTTTTGTTCCTCATTATTATTTTCATTTATACATTTGTTCTTATTTTCCATCACTTATATGGAAACTAAAAACTAAACTGAGAAAAAAGCATGACTAGATTTGATTCTCAACATTATGCAAGTCCACTATCCTCATAAAAAAATCTTTATCTTGCAGGTATCTTTATGCATAAGCCTCCTGATAAAAATAAAAATGCTATCTCACAAAGGTTATTGAAAAGCTACTTCCTGATAACGATTCATACTCCCATTTGAGGAAGTGAAGGAAACCTGGAGGCGCACAAATCTGTGTAAACAGCACAGATGCATGCACTTTAATTTAAACCAAACAAATGAACAAACAAATAAACAAAAATTCAACACCTCAAAATCCTTCCCTGCTGTCATATCTGACAGGATAAAAATGAGAATTGGAAAAAATATTCATTTATTTGCTTTTTCCAGGTGACAATTCTTTTCTGAAAGGAAATAATTGAGAAATTGTATATTGAAGGCTTAGTAATATTTTTGTTGGTACAGAGAGACAGGTAGGTTGCAGCTATTTAAGCAGCCTTGCTTTCCATTTAAGGTTTTACCTGATCACTGATCTGGAGATATGTCTGAGTGCAGTAATGGTCTATTACAATTTTACATGCTACATTAAGGTGTATGTTATGAAAGTGCTTCACTGAACCATCAAGCAATAATATTTGAGAAAGCACCTCCCTATTATATAATGCTATGAAAGGCTGGCCTCTGCAATTATATAGAGAATATGACCTTGTGGAGGAGAGTATTTTTATTTGCATATGTACAGAAATCCAGCGTAAGAGAATAGATTTCAGCATTCAGTGCTATTAACTAATGAAAGGTGGCAATAACTGATTATTAACTTAACTGCTGCTCTATGTAAGGAAGCACAAAGTTAATTTTTTATCCACTTCCAGAAAGATGAACAGTGAGCTGTAGTAAAGTATGTATTCTTTTATTGCTACAATACAAGGTTTATTTCAGAAGATTTTTTCCTATATTATAATTCAGGATTTGATACCAAACTGTAAGCTTTTTATTCAAAATCAACAAAAAATTAAGCAGTTCCAAAGTTCTTAGATTATACTTGTAAGTAATTAAATAATTAAATCACAAGGTTGCGTTTTTTCTTTTGATTTTGTGCTATTATCACAAAAGGTGTGAAAAATGATGCTCAGTGCTTGAAAGAACCAATAATAACAGATTCATGAATCCAGAGCTCAGAAGTATGTAATAAACTAACAAGCACCTAAGCAAATAGCCTGAATTCTACAGAAGTTGGGGTGTAAAAATCTAACATTAACTTTCGGTTTCAATCTTTTTTTTTTTTTTTCTTTTTTTTTTCTTTTTTTTTTTTCCTCCCCAAAGATACCATGTGAAAAGGGGATATTTACTCAAACCCTTACTGTTTGATTCATCTGTCAGAGTCCCTGGAAGGTTGACACCCTTCTGCCCTACCAATCTCTCAATGCCCTGTGATGGGAGCCTTCACTGAGCAGTTCATAGGATTGGAGGGCAGTTTGACCAACTTGTTCAGGGTCGCACTCCAAACAGAGAGAGCACCTCCTGAGTCTGCACACCTTTACCCACTGCCAGAGACTGTCAGTGCTCTCAGAGGACTCACATTAAGAGTTTACAGAATGACACTCTTAATAAAATTGTGACAAGTTAAGGTTCAATGACTGCTGGTGAAAGTATCTGACTGCAAAAACATATTCAAAATGATGTAGTAACAAGATCTAATCACTAAAAAAGCTAGAACAAGATAATAATTCAGCACACATTTAGTCCTGTTCTTGTTCTCATAGGAAAAAAGACAGGTTCAGCCCATTCTTAACTTGCTTTTATATTTTTTATTTGTGTTTAGAGGGAACTTGAGTGAGAGATGTCTGTACCTTGGGGGTGGGTATCTCAGTATGGTACCTGAGATAACCCTGAGATATGCATCACTCCAAGGAGAATGATTTCACCACGGCTGCTGATTCAGCAGCAGGACATTTTCCTTTATCTCCCTTGGTTTTCAGCTGCTATGCAGCTTATCAGCGAAAAGGTACCACTGAGTTCCCTCCTCTGCAAGGGTTTCAACAGAGTCTGGACACAGTATTTCTACTCCATTCTGCCCTCTGTTTAGTCCTCCTTAGATTGCATTGTGAGTGGGAGGCCAGATATGTTGACCACATTCCATCCAGGCAATAGCAGCTGTAGTTTCCCCTATAATTGTTGAATGACTTTCTTTTTACCCCCAGTTATTTTTCCACAAAAGACCTCTCAATAGACTTCTCCAAAATACTACTGCTTGTATATTCAATATCATAATCAGGTAAGGAAGAAAAACCAAAAAGGCTGGCAATCTGATTGTAGTCACAATGACCTTGAAATTGATTGTGATAGGTAAGTTGGAACACAGATATTACTGGTTTCAAATAATGGTGTCTTGTGAAACTTAATTTTAATTATTTTTAATGTCAATTAAAAAAGTAAAATTTTACATGAGGAAGTCTGCTTGATATTTATTGACATCACATTCTCTTGTATAGAATGATGTAATACATGAGTGATTTACACATAATTCAGTCATTTTGTTGACAAGTATAGTATTTTCCCTTTTTTTCATAGTCTAAGTTGTTAATCAAAAAAAAAAGTGCAGGGGAAAGAAGGGAAGAGAAAGAAAAATAAGAGGCTACAAGATCCTTCTGAGCTTTCTTTGATTTCACAGTCCTGTAATCAAATGGGAAATAGAGATTTAATATTCTATAAAGTTCCCAAAGGATAAAAATGACACTCAGACTTTGACCCAGCTCTGATTTCTAAATGCTTCTAAAAGGAAGAGAGAAGTTATAAAAATCTCTTAAAAAATAAATATTTCTAGACAGAGAAGCATCTGCAAATGTTCACTATAATAATATCATCATCTTTGGTTATGGTGTAAAGGGGTAAACCATAAAACATAAATCATAAACTATTAGTAGGTGCAAGAAGAGGCTGAATTGGGCTCTGAGTTACTGTGAGATGGAATTATGGGTTTGTGACACACATATGGAGTCAGAGCTTAATGCCACAATGAAGATGATGATTTTAAGGTTCCACGGTATCCATTTGTTAAACGCTGGCTGTTTTATAGTGTTTTACAGTGTTTCTGTACCAAACCTCTGGAATGAGGAGGAAGAATTCATGTACTCAGATTTTCTTCAAGTTTTCCCTCTTTGGGATGCCACTTGTAGCTATCCTTTCTGAAAGAAACAGTCATGAGACATAGTAATGGTTTTTCTGGATTTTTGTTTGGTAGGTTTTTTTTCCATGACTTCTCTTTTTTCCCTCAAGCAAACAGCTCATCCAGTAGACCATTTTCAATGCCTGATAGTAACAAATATGATCCACACAGGAGGAATTCTGGAATACCAGCAGCAAGGCAACAATCTTGATGAGATCATGGTGATGTGGTGGGATGACTCCCATGACTAGAGTGTTAAATGGAGGGGTTCATGAAACCAGAGCTCAGAAGTATCTAATAAGCCAGCATCTAAGCAAACAGCCTGAATTCTACAGAAGGACAGGCCAGAAGGAGACCAGAAGTCAAAACTGTGTCCAGTCCTGTTTAACATCTTTGTTACTGATCTGGATGATGATGCAGAGTGTATTCTCAGCCAGTTTGTTGATGACACAAAACAGGGGCGAATGGCTAACAGGCTGCAAGTTGTGATCATATCCAGGCAGACCTGGACAAAATAGAGAAATGGAGTGGGATAAACCACATGAAGTTGAACAGGACCTGTACCTGGGAAAGAACAACCCTGCACATCAGTGTATATTGGGGACAACCCACCTGTAAAGCATCTTGTCAGAGAGAAGGACCTTGCAGGTCTTGATAATATGGATTTTGGCATAAAATTTTAAGAAATGAATCTTGATATATTTAAGATGGCAGTGAATTTCTGTGCATTATGGATTTGTATTTAGTAGATTACCAAGTAATACTGAGAAGTTCTTGACATTACAGACAAGCATATAGAAAAGGAGAAGCTGCAGGTACAAAAGTTGGGAAAGATTCCAAGCTCTTACCTCCCCTTTCAGATCAGCAGCAGCATTGCAGTGGGAAGTGCACGTGTATGTGATTGCAGAGTTCACATGAGAGCTGACACATCTGAATGGTTCTTAATGTAGATGGAGGAGTCTGTGTCTGCACACAGGTGCTGAGGTACACACAGAAAAGAAAAATCTCTCAGTAGAACTAATGATGTATGCATACCTGGAAGACATGGGAGAAATTTCAAATCCTATACCAATGCAATAATATCAGTCATTTGATACAAAGCAGAAAATCCATATCAAACTCAGGATAACTGACTGATTCTTTCCAAAACAGATTACTTGCAGTTAAAAAAGCAGAATATTTGCCAATACCTTCAATATTTCCTCTCATGCATTCCCTTCTACCATTTATTTAAAATAATCTTACATATATCATATAATTCATAAATTCATAACAGTATCAGAGAAAGAAAATGAGTATTCTGAATTCTTCACTTATTGTCATTACATGGCTCAGAATCTGTTTCATATTAGCACAATACTGTCCATGCTACAATTTTAGGGTGATTTTTCATGGTTTTTCTAGAAACTCAAGCTCTGAAGTCAAGACCAATGATCATAAAATGCATAATAAAAAATATATAAAATATAAGGATGATGGATAAAACTTCCTTAAATTTTAATGGTGAACCTAAGCATCTACAACTTATTACTTGTGCTAGTAGCTCACCAGATCTTGAACCATATAGGCATATAAAATGTAATGACCTGGTCTATGTAACAAGATGGAAAAAAAGCACCTAAATTAAAAACCCTATTCAGTTCATCCTTAGCGAAGTTCTAAACTCATTTAATAGTTCAAGTTGAAAAAAAAGGAAATTAAAAAAATGTGTACTAATCACCTTAAAAATAACAGTGAAATGCCATCAACCTTAATTCTGTCCCAGGTGTTTGACTACAGTGTCATTAACAGAATGGCAAAGAACGCAAAGGTTTTTGTATCGACAAAGTGAAATACACCCCAAAATTTCAGACACATACAGACTACAGGACACATACAAATCATGTGTTCAAAGCTCAAATTTTAAGTCTCAAATGATAGAAACTTATAGTTTCTACATAGTTACCTATGACCTATATGCTCATTAATGGCTGAATGTACACTGGACACTAAATTTCACCAGCATTTTAGGAGGTATTTTACACAGGATTCAGGAACAAGTTCTTATGCAGAACAGCTCCTTTTCTTTTAGGATCCAATTTTACACTTAGCAAAAGCAGAAGGTGCAAAGTCTCAAAATAATTGTAATGGTGTAATTTTTTTAAAACATTTGTTTCATCAAGACATCTTCTGATACTTTAAAGAACTATAGCAGTGAATTTCATGATGCCAAAGTGTTTTGTCAGTGAGTAGTCTAGATAGTTTTACACCTTCTCTGCACTTTTTACTCTAACTGTAAAAACAGCTATAAAAACCCCTGAACATCGACTGCCTCCCAAAATTAGATATTGATGCTGCTAACACAACTGCAGAATACAAAGTAAGCTCAGGATAGGCTCTGAGATATATTTGTAGGAATAAGGTTAATGCCTATTGGTATCACAGAATCACAAAATTTGTGAGGATGGAAGGGAGCTCCTGTGGTCACCTGGTGCAACCCCTTGTGTTCAGGGAGGGACATCTAGATCTGCCTGTTCAGGATCATATCCAGGTGAATTTTCAATGCCTCCAGGAGAGACACCCCACTACATCTCTTGGTAACTTGTTAAATGCTCACTGACCATCAGTATAAAATGCTTCCTGATGCTCAGAGGAAACCTCCAGTCTTTCAGTTTGTGGCAACTTCCTCTGCTCCTGCCACTGGGCACCTCAGAAAAGAGCCCTGCTCAGTCTTCTTTGTGCCCTCCTTTCAAGTACTTGCATACATTAATAAGATATCACTGAGCCTTCTCTTCACCAGGCTTAACAGTCTCAGCTCTCAGTCTTTACTCATGGGAGAGATGCTGCAATCCTTTCATCATCTTTGCAGCCTTTTGTTGGACTTTCTTCAGTATCTCCATGCACTTCATGTTTTGAAAAGCCCAGAAATGGACACAGCTCTCCAGATATATCTTTCCAGAGCTGAGTAGAAGGGAAGGATCTCATATTCTCCCCTTACTCTTCTTTGCTGTTCATAAACTTGTAAAATACAATCTCAAAATCATTAATCTCTGAGATAATGAGCTTTTCAAAAACTTTGAACCTCTGATGGTTGTAAAACTACTAATATCTCATCTAATCACACTAACCATAGTGTTTATATTATGACCCAAGAAGAGTCTCAGTACAACTCTTTAAACTATAGAGTAATTACAGCTTTAGTGAGCAGAGGAAGCTCACTAAGTACAAAAAAGATTAGTACTCCTAAGTCATATAAATAGATTTCATATCCTGGTCAGTAAATAAATGTCATTAGAGCTTTTGTATTCCCAAACATGAAAAATGAGACTGTTTTCACATCATATTTTTACTCAAAGAAGCTTAGGAACCCTTCTCCACACCAACTTACTTTAAATCTTATATTTTTAAATATCTATCAGATATCATTAAAAGATTATCCATGAGGCATTTTCAGTGCTTTGTAGATAAATACACCTAGTTCCCCATTGCTGAATGCCTCTTAGTTCCTGCATGTTAGAAATTAATTTGGGTCTTTTTCAGTGAAGTCATAATAATCCCCTACAACAGCAGAATAAATTAATATTGCCTTTCTTACCTTATGACATGCATTCTTCTTCTTAGTCTCCAAGTGCAAGAAATTTTCTGCTGAAGGTTTAGGTTTTTTTGTGTGAGGGTTTTTTTGGTGTTTTTGTTTGGTTTTATCTGCAGAAATGTAATTACTCCTAAAGGACAGAAATGCAGTCTTCAGTAGTGATGCTTCCTCTGAAATGTGTCTTCTTAGAATTCCTCATATTGTTATCACCAGTGAAAATAATAAGTGGGATCAGTGTCAAGGTCTGTTGTTAAAGAACATCTTTGACATCTCTTCTTCTGTGATAACTTACCTTCAAAGTAAGTCCTTTTTTTTTCTGCTGGTCATTTTTTTTTTGGTGGGTTTTGGAGTTTTTGATGTTATTTTTCTGTTTATGTAAAATTTCTTGCTGTAAGTCAATTCTATAAAACCTAATCTTTTCTGAACTGAAAAATAATTTCCCATGGGGCATTTCTATCAGAGATTCTGCTTAAATTTAGATAAATTAACATGGATGCTTTTCAATTGTCTAAGAAGAGTCATAAAACAACAAAAGCACATTTTCATGTTTGAAAAAAATGTTGATTTTATTTCACTTCTCTCCATGTAACATTATATTTTCTTTGTAATTTTCTTTCTGAGTTGTTTCTGAGCAGTAATCAAGCAGGATAATCATAGCTGTGGAATTTTTCTCTCCTTTTCTGTCCCCATACTTCTGATAGTAAGAAGAGTAGTAGGCTATTTGTTAGTCCCAGGTTACAACCTCTACATGAATAATTAACTGAATATTTGATATCAGAAATCCATAAATATCCCAGTTTATGGATTTTGATTCCCTTCAGTTTTAACAAAGAAAGCTTGCTTCTACGACTTACCCTACCTCTGGATTACTAATTTTATGTTGTTTTAAATTCCTTAGAAAACTGAAGTTCAAATGTGCTTATGGATATTTATATTTCTAGTTTGGATTTGTAGAATTGATCCTTTATCCATATGTTTATAGATATTTTCACTTTAAAATTCTGACTTTTTTCTTTATTTATTCAAGCAGAGTGTGTGCCTTCTGATTTTCTCTTTTCTTTGTGAGGACTCCAGATAATATACTTCTATTTTAATTCAGCATCTCTACTTAAACATTCAAATGTTTCTTTTCTTCTATTGACTTTATTTATTATCCTCCTAATTTTTCTGTCTGCCATCCCAGTTTCTTAGGCTTTTATCTGTTTCTTTTTTTGGTAGTTATTTGAAACAAAATTAATTATCTTGAGCTCTCTTGACCAAGAGATGAGTGTTTCTTTTCACAGTATCTTGTTTACCAGGGAAGCGTAGGTGAATTGACTTAGGAATTTATTACTTATTTATATCAAAACATGTCTGAGAAGTACCATTGTGAATTGATACAATTTAGAAGAGAAATGCTAAGAAATGAGTAGGAATCATAAAAGTAACACTACTTTATAATTCTCATATAAACTTTTAAAACCAAATTAACCATTTTCCAGCCCTGATGCAGGAGAAATGAGAAATGAGAAGTTGTCCCCAAAAAGTGGATTTTTTAAAAGTTATGGGAAATGTTATCCTTATTTAATTCGTCATTTTTGTGAGTACACAATATTGTACTACCACTTTTAATTTTAATTCCATCCTTTCTAAACAGTTTGTTCTTTCATCCAGCTCTATCCCAGTTACAAATGGTCTTGTTTTACATTTCTATTATGACTTTAATGAATGGTTTCATATCTTTCACACATATCTTTGAAGGAAGTTGTTTAACAATGCTGAGGTCAATGTGTTGGCAAACAGCTGTTTGAGTTGTTTCCCTTTGGCCTCATCATTGTTTTCAACTGGAGGTAGAGTTAATTTCCCGGCTGAAATTTCTTTCGGAGTTATGCTCATAATAACAAAAGGTTTATCCTTTCCCTTAATATTTCTTTTCTAGTTGCCATATTCCTTTTCAAGGGATTTATCTTCAGCTCTGCAGCTTATGGTTTCTTTTGAATTTGTTTGGCATTTCAGACTGTATTTGGTATCTCTCCTCCAGTGCACTCCCAAAGTTTCACCTGAGAAGCAACATATCTTCAGCTGCAACTTTGGTTCTGCATTGATCTCTTTTGTGAGGTAGTTCCTTACTAGTGTAAGCAGCTTACACTATTCACTTCAAGTCAATATATTTATAATTTCATGATGTTTGGTTTACCTCCAGTCTTGTACCCTATTACCATTGTCTTGGTGCTCCTCATCCAGGATAAGGAGTAATGATTTGAAACTGGAGTAGGGTAGATGTACTTGAGTTGATTAAACGAAAGTGAAATTTTTTGCAATGAGGGTTATGAAACATGGGAGCAGATTGCCCAGAGATGCTCCATCCCAGGAGACATACAAGGTCCAATATCAGTTGAATATCAACTCTCCCTGTTCACTGCAGGAGTGTTGGACTAGGTGACTTTTAAATGTCCCCTCCAACCCAAAATGTTCTGTGATTTTATTATTTTGTTAAAAAAAAGGAGGGGAGAGGAAAAAAAAAAAAAAAACCCACATATTTTCTAATTATATCTAAAGATTGGAATTCCTAGGAAGTAGAAAAACAGCTGTGTAAATATGCAAAATGAGAAAAGGTTAGGGATTTAAATTTTCACTTCTAATTCTGTGATTTTAACTTAGCATTGGCTTACCAGTAAGGTCTTTCTTATCACCTAATCGTTGCTGAAGGTTTCTCTTAAGACAGAAACATACCAAGATTAAGGGTTTCACAGAAGAGTATACATATTTATAATAAACTTTTTATTGATTTTTAAAGCAAGTTGCTGTTAATTTGTAGCACCTGCCATGTTCCTTTCTTGAGTTTCTCACTCAGCTTTAAAACAAGAGCTGATTTTGTTAGGATTTGAAAATTTGTTAAAATTAATACTATAACTTATTTTCCTATTTATAGTGGTTATTGTTCCTTTTTCTTATTAGTAAACACTACTGTTATACCTCAGTTCACTAGAGGATATTATTGCTACTGGAATAAGTGATTTATTGGTTATCATTTCTAGAGTACATGTATAGTTGCCAGTACTTTTTACACCTGCAGTGAGAATAGCAAATCTCTTCAAGACGCTTCTAGAAGAATTGTAAAAAGTCTGTAACAAGGAATTGATTTTTGAATAAGTTGTAACAGCTGTAGCTTTATCATTGTGTGAGTAGGTACAGTGTAAAATCTGTCCTTATGATGTACAACTAAATACACCCAGTCTCTGCATTCTCTCTTTTCACAGGGGCTATATAAAAGGGATTTTTCTTCTGGCAAGAAAAGTAGAGCAGCCTTGTTCTCCTACTTGTTAATTTGAATCAATGCATTTTGTATAAACTTCCTTGTAGCATAAGGACTTGACCTTCCTAGGTGCTTATGGTACAGAATCACTTCAATAGTGTCTCTATGGAAATCTCTGCATATTCAAAAAAAAATAAATTCTTTGTGCAGTATGTTACTTATTTTGCACAACAACTAGCATTTCTGTGAAAACTAAATGCTACCTGTCAATTAGCTAGGAATTTTAACTGTGCTAGATTTGCAGCTTCAAGTGAGTTTTCTGGTTGCACTGTTTCACGTGGTCTTCACAGAGTCTGCAGTAGAATGTGAGTTGGTGGAATGCTTTTTATATTGGTCTTCAGCAGTTAAAACAATACACTGCTACTAGAAAAGCAGATTTGATCTTAATCTTGTTGTCTAAGGGATGGAAGTTTATTTGTATACACTGTGAAACTAATACTTATTGTAAACATTTCCTAAATCAAAGGAAAATTTCCAAAGGGACTGTATGATCTGATCTAGTAAATTCATGAGCTTAAACAGCTCTTGTTTAATTACTTTACTTCACAAATATAAAATAAATAAATTTCACCTTAATAATTTTTAATAAACCATATAGATTTGCATAGCATTTACTGCTACCTTTTGTTTTCAATATACTGGGTCATTTCAAATGATCTATTTTGTATCTCAAAAAATTGCATCAAAAAAACCACCTTTATTATTTTTTTAACTATTTGTGGTTTTGTGTATGCAGACCACATATGATGTGCTAATAAAGTTATCCTCTTGCTGTCTCTGTCATACAGCCAAATATTTAGACTGCTATATAGACTGAAGATTTCTTTATATACCATTTTATTTGATCGCAGTTTATTATACAAACATTATTTGAATTTTATTGAAAGTATTATTGCAGAAGTTAACTATGTAAAAAGAGAATAATTCTCTTTGTAAGCAAGCTGTTCACTCCATTTTTTTTTCCAAGATTTTTTTACTGGATAATAGGCAATAAAATATTTGTATAGTCTACTTTGCAACCTAAGCCAGAATCAATACTGCTGACCTCTCTGTGAACTGTTCATAAGCCATTTTTGCCTGCCTGCCAAAGAAGCCAAGCTAAATCTGTAAATTATCAAGTTGCAAATTTAGTTTATGTCTCAAGATTTATGTGATTAAGACCCTGCTCCTGTACACACTAAGTATACTTCCATGTGCATGAAGAGCCATGTTTGCTCTGAATATTTGCATATATATATTTCAGTATATGTTCCATTTTTATCATCAGCTGAGTGCAGTAGATCACAAATTCTGATGTAAAAAATCAGAATTATGCCTCAATTCTCTTCAGTTGCCACTGCTTCATTAGAGATTCTACTTTTAGGCTATATCTTTCAACTTTAAACTGACTGAATAACTCTAGGATAGCATCCTAACCCAAAAATTGGTACAAAGTGGATTGTCAGGTTATTTCCCTGAAAATAAAAGTTGTCTGGATATATTCTACCAAAGTATAAAAGTTTCCAAAGCAGATGTTCTGTTCTGCAAGTTAGATGCTTTAGAGTGTTGTGTCAAGATGGTTTCATGCTAATATATAATTCTTTTGGAAGTAGGATAGAGTTACAAGTTGAGATCAAAAAAATTTCTCCTACTTTCTAAGACTGACGGTCATAGTTTTTACTTAGTTATTACATTGAATGGCCTCCTAGAAGATGTCAAAGACTAAGTCTGTGACTTCTGGATTTAAATTCAAGCAAGATTTGTCAGCCCAGTTGTTCTTTGAAATTGTTGCCAGAAGAGGACCCTCACTGGGGCCAAAGTATCAGGTTCTGCACTGTAGTTTATTCATCAGACAGGACTTGGTCTTGTACTTTGAGGTAGCATGAAATTCAAATTAGTCTGCAAACATCCACTTGTGCACAAGTGTGCAGAGAAGAATTGAACATACTGTGCAGTGATAAGCTACCGTGTCTTTGAGAAGACTGTATGAGAAACAAAAAGAACTGATTGTACAGGGAAGGACAGGCTATGTCCAAGGAGTCATTGAAATTAGGCATTAAGTACATTGTACTTGTTAAGAAGCAAGTTATAACACTGCTTTTTTCTATTTTAAAAGGTCTTTTTAATGCATTCTGACACCTGACTCAACCTAATAAGTAATCCTATGTTTAAAAAAATTAAACTGATATCTAATTTCACATTTTAATGTGAACTTAGTAGGTGCTATTTCAGTTAGTGTTTATGGAAATATTATCTTCTATTTTTCTCTGCTCTATTAAAAATCCATTAATATGGAGTCATTAAGTTCTAATGAAAGATTACCAGACATTTTCTCATGTCATTTCAGGGCAAAACAACTGAAGAAACAAAAACTGGTTACTGAATTTAGCAAACTAAAAGCTATTCATTCAAAAGTTCATGATAGTTCCCTGATTTTAATAGAAAGACTCCTAAATTAATAAAACAAGTCCTGCTTGATGTACTTGATCACCTCCTGTGTTTTGGTTTTACTGGCTTACTTATCTCTACCAGCAGAACCTTAGAATTGGAACATCTTTGGTCAGCATTCTCTGTCTTGAGTTATCCTGTCACAGCATTAGAGACCCAGATTCTGCCAGTATTTCAAAAGTGAGTATATTTTTCTTCTGTTCATCCTGGATTTATACAGTCTATCTGGAATATATCTCAAATATAAGAAAGGAAAATCTGTGTTGATGATGACTTTCTTTACTACTTACTTTTAGACACTAGGATGTGGGGAAATGGAGCAGTGAACATTAGAACACTCTTCAGGGAAGACTTTATTTGTGGAGAAATGGGGTGCCACTGAGTGGAAGATAAATTATGCTTCAGAATAATAATGTGCCCAAGAGATATCTGAGATACTGCATCATCTTCAAATTCCTAAGCACAGAGTACAGTTTTGTGCTCAAGTTAACCTTAATTTGTACCAGTGTACAATAATGTTACTTCAATTATGCTTTGCAGAGTGGGTATGTTCCCTGCAAGTCAGTAAACTGCTTGAAAATAACTATGCTTCCTTAAATTTTTGGGTCTAAATATCTATGTATACATAGATATTATATACAATTATATACAATTTACATATTCCAAATGTAAATTTTATTTTGAAATTGTGTTTGTATATTTCTTTAAAATAAGTCAGTCTTCTGTTTTGAACTGGGATATAGATTAGTGGTTTTCTTGTCTGAAATTCAGTAAAATGAAATAATCTATAATTCAGAACATTTAGAATTGTATATTTAGAATAAGTGATTTCAGAATAGTTCCATTCCTTTATGGTTGTGATAGCCTGTCTGTCTAAAATCAGGACTGCCAAAAGGTTGTGCTGCTAGAGAGAGATGAAAACTGCATGTTGGTCTGATGTGTTGAAGATTTACTTTCATTGAGAAAGACAGTTCAGGCTACACTTCTCTATTGATGCTCTTGATTCAATAAACATATTTCATATTTTCTCATAGTATTCTGTCAGGTATGTTTATACCAATTTATATGATTTGCTCCACATGACAAAAAGAGATGTACCTAAAAGTGTGGATGTCATTGTTAGACCAATGTCAATCATCTTTGCAAGGTCATTGTGATCAGGAGATGTGCCTGAGGACTAAAAGAAAGCAAATGTCAGCCCACTGTACAAAAAGGGAAAAAAAGAGGATTTGGGGAACTACCAGCCTTTCAGCCTCTCCTCAATCCTCTGAAGAGTTATGGAACAGCTAATCCTGGAGGTCTCGTTGAAGGGCATGGAAGACAAGATTGTCAGGAGTAGTAAACATGTATGCACCAAAATGAAATCATGCTTAACCAAACTTATTGCTTCCTAAGATAGGACAACTGGCTGAATGGCTGAGGGGAGAGCAGTGGATGCTGCTTACCTCAACTTCAGCAAGGCTTCCAACACTATCTCTCACAATATCCTCATATGCAAACTCAGGAAGTGTGGGCTGGATAGGTGGACAGTGAAGTGGATTATGAATTGTCAGAATGGTCATGCCTCAGAGATCAGTGCCACAGAGTCTAGTTGGAGGCCCGTCAATAGTGGGGTCCCCCAAGGTTCGATACTGGGTCCAATATTATTTAACTTCTTCGTCAATGACTTGAATGAAGGGGCAGAAGCCTCCTCAGCAAATTCATTGATGGCACAAAGCTGGGAGGAGAGGCCAATACCCTGAGAGCTCTGCAGCCCTTCAGAGGGACTTTGACAGGATGGAGAGATGGGCAGAGAAGAACCTTCTGAAATTCAATGAGGGCAAGTGCAGGGTTCTGCCCCTCAGGAAGAAAAGCCCTGTGCACCTGGACAGGCTGGGGGCTGACCTGCTGGAAAGCAGCTCTGTGCAGAACTGATGGGAGCCCTGGGAGCCCTGATGGACCACAAGCTGTCCATGAACCACCAAGGTGTCCTGGTGGCCAAGAAGGTATCCTGAGGTGCCTTTAGGACAGCATTCCCAGCAGACTGAAGGAGGTGATCCTACACCTTTTCTCAGCCCATGTGAGGCCATGTCTGGAGTGTTGTGTCCAGTTCTGGGCTCCTCAGTATGAGAGATACATGGAACTCCTGGAGTAAGTCCAGCAGAGGTCTACAAAGATAATTAAGGGACTGGAGCCCCTCTCTTTTGAGGAAAGATTGAGGGTGATAGACATTTAGCCTGGAGGAGATCAAGAGGGTATCTGATCAGTGTATGTGAGTTTTGAAAAGGTATGTGTCAAGAGGATGGAACAGGTCTCTTCTCAGTGCTGCTGAGCAATAAGATGAGATGCAATGGTCAGAAGCTGATGAACAGGGAGTTACACCTGAATTGAGGAAGAACTTTTTTAATGAGAGAGTGACAGAACACTGGAACAACCTGCCCCAAGAGGTTGTGGAGTCTGGTTTTCTGAGATATTCAAAAGCTGTCTGGACACAATTTTGAGCGATGTAATATGACGTGCTGCAGGGGAGATGGGTTGAGTAGGAAGGCTGGACCACTCCAATGGTCCCTTCCAACATTACTTATCCCAAGATTTTGTGATTCTGTCAGAAATTTAGAATTGGGGTAATATTTTGGATTCTTTTGCTATGTAGCTATGCTGTCTTACAGGAGAGCTGCAGGAATCCAAAAAGTTCAGTTTGTTTCTATTTATTTTTATGTATACTATAGTGTAATCTGAATGAACTATTAAATGCTATCTTTTATGAGCTTCAGAGGAGATGATTTTAGATCTCCTGTTTCTGAGCCTGCCTAGTTTCAGGAATTTCCTTTTGCTCAAGAAGACAAGGTTGCTGCAAAAATTCTGGTAATTTTACTGTTGAGTTACTTTGTAATTTAAGGTTATATTTGGTTTCATCTTGTCTCTCCTTTCCTTGAATTTCTGATGTGACTGTAGCCAGCACAAAAAAAAACCCTGAGACTGGGAGTCAGAATTGTCTCAGAGAGTATTTGGGTACAGTCATGAAGAATGTCAGATAAAAAGTATGATAATTTGGATAGGAATTCTGTCTTTAGGATGTCAATAAATGAATTTTAACTTCAAATCTCTCTGAGGTGAAGAATGCCAATAACTAGAAATTAATAACTGGTACAAAAAAAAAAATTAAAAAAACAAAAGAAAGAAAACTTCAGTTTCTTTCCACATCATTCATGCTGTTCCCTTTGCATGCCAGAACAGTCCTAACACTTGTACCTGAGGAAACATTTACTTCATCACTTTTGAATGGAACATACTTCATAAAGTGGCAGGGAACACACATGAAGAAAATAGCTCCATCACTATTTTACACCAATACGTAAAACAAACCAGAGGAGTACAAAAAGACTTGTTTTCCATTCACGATAAGTCATGACCCACAATAGGCAGCTCTGCTTAGTGTGAATGGAAATGAAAAGAGATGTTTCTAGCGAAATGAGGAGCCATTGTGTCTCAGTATTCTATTGAGAGACTGGATCTTTTCTGCAGTCCAAATCAAAACTGACCGTATTGAAACAGTGAGTATGTGCTCAGAGCATCAGAGGTTCAGGGTTTTTTATGTTATACAATAGTTTCGAATCAGAGAAAAAAATTTTGCTAGATTTTTCTCTTTTTATTTCCATTCACTCTAAGCAAGATCTGCCATGGACAATCACACCTTAGGACAAGTAATTTGTTTGCAGGGCAGAGGTCACTTATTCCTCTGCTTTCCCAGTTTCCCTTTCCCTCTTACCAGCCATTTCTTAAAACACAAGTACATTGCAGGGTCAAGAAAGGTGTCAAGATGGGATCCTGAAGTGTCACAGACTAAATGAGGAAATATATTGAAATATCATCTTAAGATTATTGATGTGATAAATCTTGTTCTTTATAACAAGTAATTCTGTCTGAATAAATAGCTGTTTTTTATTTTCTTAAACCAACACATTACATTAATAAGCTAATACACTGAATTTTCACAGGTGTTATTGCATCTAGATGGGAATGAAAAGATGTTTCCAGAAAGTTAATTTTCATTGTCCCTTCTTATTAGAACCTTAAAATAGTTACCTTCAAAATGGTTCCACTATTTGTATTGGATAGAAAAAATAAATCAGCCTAAATAATAGAAGAATATTTTCTTCGAGTTATTTTTTCACTCAGAGTAGAACATATGAATATCTTGAAAAATAAGCATGAAATTGTTCATCCTGGGGACTTATATATCCATTCAATTTTTGATGCTAGGTCTAAATTCCAATACATATAAAACTGTCTGCGTGAAACAGCAATATCTAAAAACAGAGACAAAAAAATTGTCTTCTGAAACTGTGCCGTTTTCGCTTGCCCAGTTATCTGTATCACCAGAGTGAGAGAAGAGAAACAGCAAGTCAGTTTTAGGATATAAGCATTAGCTTACTCTTCTCTTGAGTAGGACATATTATTAAAAAATCCAAAATCCTCATGAGTGTTTTGGGAATATCTTGTTCTTTAAGTACTTCAGCAGCATGACAGATCTAATAACTGCTACAGTGAATGAATAATAGGGCTAACTGTACTTTGATTCCCAGCCAGACACAATAGACATGAAGACAGAAAAAAACTCTTCTTTTGGATTATTGGAATTTGAGTGAGAATGTGAGGTTTCAGCAGAATAGTCTGTACATAGCACCAACCAGAATATTGTGGAATGTGCTAGAGGAGCCACTGGAACTTTCACTGGCATCACAAGTTCCCTACCAACACGGCCCTGCATAGCTCCACTGCCATAGGGCCTAGAAACACAACAGTAAGTTAGAAATATCTCAATTTCTTTTGCATAGCTATGATGAGAACCTGTACCTAAATAAGGGCTTCAGTGTATGCACCAGATATTCTGAGCAATTTTCCGAAGTCTGCCATACAACACTGGCAAATAGAAGACTGTGGTGGCCCAGGGGGGGCTCTTGCTCAAGCAAGGAGCATAGTACAAGTCTTATATGTTATCAAAGCTTAGAAGGTTTTCTAACTGTTTTTTGCTTGGCAACATTTGAAAGAAGTTCACGCCTCTCTTGGAAGGATTCAGCTTCTGAGGAGAGTGAAAACAAGGAAATAATCCATCATGTCTGCCGATAAATTTCTCTGTTCTGCTTAGAGCATCAGCTGAAAGAATGAGTCTTGTTCTTCTGTACATAACTGTGAACAGGAAAGTCTTTCTCATATTCACGGTCAAATAGTTTAAACATGCAGAGGCAAACTCTAGAGCAGTGGCAAGTTTTAAGAAAAAGAAGTAGTTCTATGACAAATTGACTACTCCCACAAATCACTGAACCAAACCACTGGTCTAATCCACATTAGATGAGGTATGATAATAAGGAAGTATCACTATCATGGCTACTTGAGCAGATAAGCAGCTGCTTCCCACAGAGCAGTGAGACCAGCTGAGCCACAAGATTATGTCTTCTTTTAGAAAATACTTGACTCTGGGCAGATTACCTGAAAAGATTTCACTGAAACCCATCAGCAAAACTACATAGTAATTATCTTACTCTGAAATGGTTAAAGTTATGATACAAAACTATTTCCTTTTTCTGCATACACTTTTTGATTCCAGTTTTGGTTCTGCAGATGCAGGGCACAACTAATGCCCCTTTATTTTAGAGTAGTCTTGATAAATCTGTTTTATTATAATGGTTGATGCAATACTCAATTTTGTCTGTTGGGATTCACAAATTCCCCTGGGAATGATAATTATTTGGCAAGGAATATGTGCACAGCAATTGCAGTGACATTAGGTTTTGTAGTATAGAAGAAAGTAAAAAGGGGATCAGTGTCTGTGTAATTTGAGGATATATTGTAAAGGGGGAACTGAGAATGTAAAGTTACTACTAGAAGACGAAAATACTACAAAATAAAGAAAAAAGAAACTGGAAGTTTCTGGGGGAGATGGAAGGTAAAATTATCCTTATGAGATGAAAAAAAGATATTTTGAAATCTCAAGCACAGTCAGGTTTTTGAAATATGGTTTTAATTACTGTGCTGTCTTTAAACCTCTCATAAACATGAGAAGGGAATGAAAATGGAGTGAGAAGAAACCAGAAGAGGAAAAAAAACTTATACAGGCTAGAAGAATCCAGATAGATTACACTGTTTTTTTACTCTTTATTGACCAAATTAAATGCACAGGCTGTTGTCTTTCTGTTTTCAGTAAAATCAGTATTTCAGAAGTGTGTATGATTGTATAAGGTCCAAATTAGGACAACCCTACTCAGTTTCTTGTTTACTAGTGGTCCCATTGACTTCAGTACATGTGGAGTAAAATATTGTATATGTATGATGGACTGACCCTAAGATATTAAAAAGTACATTTTCAAAGTATTTTCAAAGCCTGAAATAACTTTTAATGAAAAATACACTAACTGGAGTATATTTTGAGTATATTAGACTAACTGCAAACTTGTTCTTGCACAAGCACATACATTTCTAATGCTATAAAATAACAATAAATAGAGAACAAGGAATGGGACTGATCATTACTCTGAAAACAAATATATTAAGCCATATACTTGGTTTACTAAGTCCAGTGCTCCCTGAAGCAGAATGTTATCGATGTAATAAAGTTTCTCAACTCTATGGAGGCAGACAAGTTTTGCATTAGTTTGGTTTGGGGTTTTGGTAGGAGGTTTTGATTTGCTTGGGATTTTTTTTTTTTTTTGGGATTTTTGGGGGTTTTTTGGGTTGGTTTTTTGGGGGTTTTTT
>VZTB01000813.1:5791-28385 GCA_013397245.1 Thryothorus ludovicianus | reverse complement strand
TTTTTTGTGTTCTGCTTTCTCTGAATTACTCTATCAGAAAAAGAAATGGTTTTTATCCTAATATTTACAGGATGCAGAGATTTGTGACATGCAGTAGTTACATGAGTGAATGTAACTCTCTACTTCTATTTTACTGCTGACCTTCAATTTTGCACATCTCTTTCATGGTATGGATTATCAAAATTAATGTCAGGAACTTTCCATAAAACCTTTATTTCTGTGACTGATTATTCATTCTTTCCTTTATAAAGAAGGCTTTGGGGTGACCTAGTTGTGGACTTCCAGTACAGAAGAGAGCCTACAAGAAAGGCAGGGACTTTTTACAGGAATTTGTAGTGACAGGGCAAAGGGGAATGGGTTTAGACTGAAAGAGAATAAATTTAAATTAGAAATTATGAAGAAATTCCTTGCTCTAAGGGTGATGAGGCACTCAGTCTGCCCAGAGAAGTTGTGGATGCCCTGTCTCTGGAAATGTTCAAGGCCAGATTAGATGGGGCTCTGAGCAACCTGGTCTAGTGGAAGGCGTCCCTTCTCATGTCTTGGGGTCTCAAAACAGATGATCTTAAAGATCCCAACCAAAAAAAAAACATTTTATGATTCTTGGATTCTATGAAAAATGACTGATTATGTTACCACAGAAAATACTTACATTAATAACTCTTCTTCCCACAATTGAGAAAGAGAAGTTATGTCTAACCTATTCCAGGGTTTACCAATTTTCTGTTGTTTGTACTTACAGAAATAGAAAAAAAAATTTATGTTAAGAAATCTTCTGTTAGAATTTGATATTTATCACTTTTTTTGAGTTCTTAGATTTAAGCAGCATGTTTGATTTTAAATTTAGTGATTCATCAGACAAGATAAGAAGATAAAAAGAAGAAAGAATAAGTTTTGGATACCAGTGTTCAGATTGGCAGTAGAGCACAGGGGAGTAAAGACAAGGGTCTCAGTCTGGTTCATTGTATTCAGAAACTAATTTCACCAGACTGTAACAATAGCCATTTCTGTTGTGAGGCATAATGTATGTCTTAGCTAAAAAGCAAAATTCACATTTTGTTGTGTTTAAGTGAATTAAAACATGCAAAAGCAGAAAATAATTATTTCACCATTTGTAACATTGTTATGAGTTTTAACTCTATGAAAGTTACTATTATTTTATGGTTTTTAAGAACATAGGAGTTTTTCCTTTTAAAAATATTCTGGATTAAAGGCTTTCCAGAGAGCTGGAAAGCTTGTTTGACTGTTATGTGAAGTTTTTCAATGAACCTCAGTAGGAGCAAAATCAGACCTTTCAGATTAGCAGAAGTTTGTGACTGGAAAAGCTGAGAGAAATAATGTTCTTAGGATAAAAGGAACAGGGAGAGTCCGTGATATTTTGTGCTGGGATTTCTATTACAGAAAAATGTCAGAGGGCATGAAGTATTTGAAGAAGGAAAAGAAAGAAATATAATGTCAGGTAATACAGGATCTAAAAGCCAAATAGAAAGTGTGCATGATGTAAGAACCTGTTTAAATCCTAAATTATTCTAGAGTTTTAATGAATAGCCCTGTTAACATTTTTTATAAGCTAAATAAATCTTCTTAGAATTCTTCACAAATCTCAGCTACTTTTAAAAAATTACTTTCTTTTGACAGCTATTTTAGCGTATGGCTCTGCATAAAGGAGCCATTTTGAATATGTGCAACATAATATTGGGATATATGTTATAAAAAAAGAGATGAGAGGGCCCAGAAATATAATCTTCTTCTTGTAATCCTGTATTAATCCATTCTGTTCTGCTAAAGTTTTTCATTTGAATGTGGAGCTCACAAAGATTCTGACAGAAGCAAAAAAAGAGACAGAAAATGAAAAGTCTTCTGTATATAAATCCCCAGAGCTACACCTATAAAGAATTTTTGCAATCTGCAAAGAAAGGAATAGCCCCGGGAACTAATCTCTTATTGCATGGATTTCTCTCTTTTTGTCCTGACCTTGACTCTTCCACAGCCCCAGTAAGTGTGCTTTTGCCTCGTGATGAACTCGCTGCTGCTCCTCCTGCTCAGGGCACGCATTTGCTGCATCTACTTGCTGTTAAACTAATCCCACACTGAGATCACTCAAACACTTAAAAGGGGTTTAGTTTCACTATCAGATAGACCTGCAGAGATAGCAAATCAATTGATTTCGTGGCACGTGATGAAAATGCTAATGTTTAATTATCAATGGAGTTAGTGAACTTCAGACTGAGGTCTGATCTAAGCAGAAAGCAAATCACACAGCATTTACTTGGAGATTCAACACACTTTAAAACCTTTAAGACTACCAAAAATATATTTGCCTCTAGCATTTCTGTAAACACTGGCTTGAAGAAGATTCACTAGGGAGAAAAATCTGGTTTTCCTTCTGAAGTATGAATCAACAATTTCAGCATTAGAAATGGATCAGGTTTAAATCTCATAAAGTGATAAGTCTGAGAAATTGTTCCTAAGGGTAGGTAATATTCTAATTCTTATTTTCACAGTCTTTCTTTCCAGCTGTTGGAGACTGTAATGCTAAATACTACTATTGTGGTTATTTATACACTTTGTATTAAAAAAAATTATCTATTTATTTGATCAGAGTGCAAAACACATCTGGAAACTGAAACACATGAGTGGACAACTTGGCCAAAGCAGGCATCATGGCAGTCCTAAATTTGAAGCATTTATATATTTATTCTTGTATGTTATACATTTCTCACGCATATTTCTGCTTTTCCACAATTTTAGGTTTCATCAAAGGTATTTCTTGAATATATTTATTCTCTCAGACATGGAAATAATTATTTCCTCTCTGGGAAACTAGGCTTATTTCTGTTCTTGGGACGCTTCTCCATCTTGTCAGGGCAGCCTGCTGCTTTGAGTTTTGTTACAGGACTGTATTCACAAACCTCACCTTTCCTGTGTGGTTCTGAAAACAGCTTATGTTCATCCCCTCTTTTATTGCTATTCTATATTTGTTCAAGGGACAGAAGACTGCTGAGACATTCTTCTTGTGCCAGCCAGTATCTTTTAATTTTTCTGGCTTCACAAATAACTTTTCTTCCAATGTGCTGGGTAATTTTGATCATCTCACAAACTGTCTTCATTTTGCTAGACCATGATCCACTCACCAGTGGCATTTACCACCGCACCACACCATCAAATAAAGAGGAAATTTTATATCCAAAACCATTTTTTAAATGTGCAGATTTACATATTATATTTTTGTGCCTTTGCTATTGCTGACAAGATTGTATCTAAATGATCTCTGTTGATAATATTTTTGTACTGACAGTGGCCCCTCCTAATTTCCTAACATTAAGTTTAATGTTTGCTCAAGAGCAGAGATTCATTTTATTCCCTAGATTTCACAAGTGAAGACTGTGGAAGGTTTCTCAACTACTACTTTTTTCCTACTTTCAGCCCTATTTTTCAATTTTATGCGGATGGGAATTATGCATTCAGGGTTTTGATATTTTTAGGACAAATTTTCTTGACATTCATTTTTAGAGTTTAACAAACAATGCAGCATTTCTAAAATTATCTTTATGTTGCTTGCTGTTCATGGGCTGATCCTTTTCTTAGGTTTTTTTGAGTACCTTTCTATGTTTGATATTTACATTTTCATTAGATGTTATCTGTTCTCTGATTTTTTTGGTTACTAGGATTTAGCTGACCCTACAAATTTAGAACTGTAATGAATAATTTAATCCTACTGTGAACTTTATATATATTAATAAGAGTAAGTATGCACATTATTTTCCAGAATTGAGTCATTGCTGGTGAATAAAATAGAGATGAGATGCATAGCTTGAATCATAAAAACCCTTGCTGCAACTTACTTGTGTAGAACCCAGTGTATTTTTCTTTCCTGGTTAACTTGAAAGTGCTGAATAAGAAAATAAAGTTTGGTCTTATAGCTATAACACTTTTTATGAACAGTAGCAATGGGAACATTTTCTCATTTATCTAATTTTAGAAGGTCAGAAATTTCCAACAGTAAAAAAAAATTCAAATTTTTGAATTTTCAAAAAGTTTTCAAATTTTCAACTGTAGCAAAAATTTCAAACTGTAAACAAAAAAAACCCAACATATTCACAAATTCTATAATATACTTCTCTATCCACCCTGCTCCTGAAGAAAACTAGCTTCTATAAATAATTTGTACATAGTTCATTTTGGGTTTAAAATAATTATTCTTTATAATTGTTAACAGAAAAATATGGTATCATAAGGAAAATAAAACAGTAGTATGTATTTAAAAAACCTTGATTTCATTCAGTTTTGGTTTATCTTCATCCCAACAATGACTTTATTAAACAGTGACTTCTCATAAATGGGGAGATTTGAACAGATGGGCTTAATAAAGACTCTGCAGTATATCTGCCACAAATGGTTGAGCACTGCTACTAAAGCAGGACTAAGATATGACTGAAAATAAAGAACTTTCAGATGGTTTGAGCTCTCACTGAAGGAGTTTTAGATTAAAAATCAAAGGTTGTGATGTAAATGAACATAATTCCAAGGCACAATAGAATCTTGCTATAAAAGGAAAACCCACTTTCTTCTAAAGTAATAACATTTCAATGTGCTGCAATGGGAAAGCAGCAAATCCTGCATTGTTCTGGCGTTATTTTTGTGGGTTTTTTTAAAATTTATTGCCACTCCTAGTTGAGATATGTTTTCCCCTCTTTTGTATAAAACAATTTCAAAAATCACAGATGATTTACAGTGTCACCAAAAATAATGCTGTTGAAGCTTTAAATTTTCATAGGTATTCCTCTTATGAATCTCTGTGCAAAGTCAGAAGTTACTGTTATTATTCTTTCTCAGCTATAGATTTTTTTTCTTCCCAATAATGCATGGAAAAAATGAAAGAAATATTTACAACATCATGTTTGGAAATCACTTCAAATATGTAGTTACTGAATAAAAGGTGTCACAATGAAGACTTTTTCTTTTTTTCAATTTCCATAGCATGCTGATAGACCTAAACTGATTAAATCTAAACTATGCTGTTGCCTAAAGCCTAGTGAATGACAAAATTCAGCTCATCTGCACATTTAAACATTAATAGTCAGAGAATTAGACAAGAAACATCATGTAGTTCTAGTCTCTATATTTTGATGAAGAGTTCACTGCCCAGGAGAATTGCAAAACAGTACTTCAGCTTATCTCTGATTTGTCTTTCATTCCAGGCAAAACTAGAGAGCATTGTGAGTTTCTTTGTGTTGAATTTTGAGATGTAACTTGAAGTGTTTTCTTCCATGAAAACACCTATTTCTTCTGTATGAAAAAATCTCCACTATGGTCATGCCTTCAAAATTTACAACAAGACTTTGTTTTATAGAGAGAAAAAAGTTACCACTGAAATTTGGAATTCTTTGTGAATAACTGGAGCAAATCTTGCTTTTACTTATTCCAGTACTTTTGTTTAGAACGCTCCTATTAAAGCATCTGGTTTGAAAAGTTTAACATTTAGTGTTTAAAATATACTCAGTATTAGTTTTGTTATTTCCTCAAATATTTCTTTAAATATTGAGTTTAAATATGCTGGAGATATGATAAATAACTGCCTAGTCTTAGTTATCAAGATTAGTTTATATGGAGAGGAATGTTTATTGATGCATTTTCACTGTTTATTTTGTTTTACGCAAATTTAAAATTGTCAGTTTTACAGCAACAGACAAATGCTGCAGCCTTATTCAAAACAGGTAAATATGCAGATATGCTTCTGTTGCACCATTACATGGAGTGAAGTGCAAAAAACTTGTTAACTTTGTTACAGCAAAGCTTAACTATTAGAAAAGTATCTTTGGTATTATTTTTTAATTAAAGTACCTGCTCCCTACAAAACCAGAAGAGAACTGGAAATGAGTATTCTTGTTCTATGATCTTATGCTTCATGCAGTTCTGTGATTCTTGAAGTGTATTTGATGGTATGGTCCCCTTCTTCCCTGTAGGAATTTAGCTGATTTTTGGGGGTGGTCTCGCTGACAAGGCCTGTTGTAAAGGAGCCAGAAGAAGCCCTAGCAGCAGCTCCCTCCACCTGTGCTAGGTGCTGTGACCAAGATGGGAGGGTCCTGTACTTGATGCCCATCTGAGTTAGTCTGTGGACACAATGATGCTCCATTTCTATCCCACATCACTCCTCCCTTGTCCCGATCTTCATCCCAGCCTGATGACTTGGCTTTCTGGTTTGACCTTGGGGTTTTCTTCTGGCTATGGACTTGATGGGTGTTTTCAATACTCCTGGGTGATCCTGGTTAGCATCACTTGACCTGATCTGCATCTTCACTTACTGACTTGGTTTCCTGGCTCCATTTTAGGGAGGCTGCTGCTCATGTCTGCCTTGTGATGCTCAACTCGTTTCTTATCTGCTACAGGGCAACCTGCCTCTGCTGCTTCTTGACAGGGCTAAAGGAAAAGAATCACAGTAGTCTCTAAACCCCACTATATGTATTATTTTACCTAAGTTTCTGCTCAGTTCTACTGTCACCCAATCACTGAATCTGTTCTCTTGTAAGTGACCTTGAAGCTGCATGAGCAAATACTTATGGGTATTTATAGTCTCCCTATTCCCTGCTTCCCACGTTTAAATCACTGCATCCATCATGAAAGTGCATGTCACTTCACACTAATGGTTATTTGATTAGCAGCAAATTGAAATTATCTGGATGAATTGTCAGTGGCAATGATTTAGGTATAAATCAGTGTTAACACCAGGGTGAAAGATAAGGGGGATGGAACATGGAGGCTGCAGTGGGCTCTTGAAGAACAATCAGAATAAAGGGTACGACCATTAGTCTCAGCTTCCCAGCACCTTCACTGGAATGAGGCAAAGACACGGTTTAACTGGTTGCTATCATTTTAGGATGCTGCATACTTAATTTAAAAATGGTCATTAAGAATTAAGCAGCTAGTCCAGTTGCAGTGATTCTCCTAGGAGGAGGCTTTATTATCTGAATTACTGTGCAGGAAAATGTGCAATTAAAAATGCAAATGTTCTCATGCTCTTGATTCATTTGAGTATTTCTAGTGAAGACACAATGCTGCTTATAAAGAAATAAACAAGAAAAAAACAAAATATGTTTATAAATAAAACATAGAGGAAGAAATAGCTTCATTTCTACCAAACTCAGACAGTCTATTCCATCAGACATTAAAAATAAGCAACTTTGAAACAGGAGATATTTTTTAAAAAAGGACATATATCTACATTCTTAAGATATTAGATTTGAAATGTTTTTTCTTTACCATGACTATCTACATGACATGTCTTCGTGAAAGTTATTTAAAACATTTATTGAAGTCAAGGACAGAAAAATAATTTGTATTCAGTCTACAAGGTAGAGAGATTATATGTATTTATTTGCATAACACAGAAGCATAAAAACAAAGACCATATTCTGTCATAAACAAAGTAAGATTGTACAGCTATTAGTAACGGGTGAATACAGGACCAAAGCATGTACAGCTACTTTATGGAGGAGGAATTATTATATGCTTGAGTGTAGCTGAATGGAATCATAAAAGGGAGTTTCTGCTAGGATTATACCTACAAATGGGTCTTTTTAGCTGTCAGCTTACATGTAGAGAGAAAAATAGAAAGAAAAAAATTTTAAAGAGGTTTATCCGGTGTGACTTCAAACACAGATGAATAGGGGGTCAGGATTGCTCGTTTTGAGAAGTAGCAAGCTGGGGGAAAAGCAAGGTACCCTTGAAACCTCATGTGGTCCCTGTGAAGGCTGCCCACAAGTCTACACCCAAGTCTTAGCAGCTCATGCTGCCAAAGGCAGTTGAGTGAGCAGGGCAGAGAGCAGGACAGCAGAAAGAAAATTCTAGGAGGAAAGTAAGGATTTAGAAAGTCTTGCTATGGCATTGATCGACAGAGAAGAGACGATGACTGATAACCCAGGATTTCAAGCATGAATTGCAGCTAAGTAACAGAGAATCCCTGGTTTTGCTGGCACTGCAGAGCACAGTTTTGACTTTAGGTACACAGAAAGATAACAGTACCGAAATCAAGGCTGAAAGATCTGTGTATTTGTTAACACTTCCAGTTACCATAGAATGAAGCAAAAATGTGTCTAAAAGATAAATGAAATTTACTTAAATAAAAATGATAAGTAAGAGATGGAAAATGCCTATTTAAATCAAGGAAGAAAGGGAATACAGCAACAAGACCTGTAGTAGTCCAGATCTAAATTTGCCTGTGAAACTTCAGAAATGTGCAACATTCTCCTTCTCTTTGTTTATGATTTCTGCACCTTGTCTGTTCAAACATCATCTCTTTGATTAAATCTCCTGCAAGATCCTTGTTCCATGATAAGTTCATGTGCCACAGCTTATGGGATGAAAGTTAAATCATTCACAAAACTCATTTAACAAAAGCTCCCATCCAAAATGTTGAAAGGAACACATTTTTATTTTAAGGGTAGCACAGAAAATATCTGAGTATATTCTCTTTTGAAATCTAAAGACTGGTTAATACAGCCTGAAGATAGGTGTTAACATATCAATGTGTCAACTATGTGATGAGGATAAACAGAATCAAATAGGTCAGAAAAGGTCCTGCAATTCAGAGAAGCTGTTGAAAAAGAAGTATCAAGGAGCTTACTGTCTTATCCGCATTCTTCCTAAACATTTGACTTTATTAGGTCAAGGGAGAAAGTCCGGATTTCTGTTCATTTTTCAAGGTCTTATATGTGTTTATCTTAAAGTGAGCTTTGTGGGATTAAGCTAGGGACATAGTGATGTTGACCTGATCACAAACTATTTAACTATAATTCTGTAAAAGGACTAGCAACGAACTAGACATGTATTATGTACTAATTAATTTAGTATTTACTGAATACATCAGTCTGTGAAGCTGCTAAGGTTTCGAGAAAATTGTGAAGACAAGGATTGGGTGAATGATTGCATTGCACAAAAGAATGTTACATTATGTAAAAATAAAAAAAAATCCATTCAAGGAAAAAAAAAAAGCTTTCATTATTCTTACAACTGTTCAAACCAAGCACGTGTTTTTCAGGTAATGGGCCAGTGATCTCAAGTATTAAAGACTGTTCTTTCTTCTTTCTTTGAGTCCTCAGATGTGTGTAAATGTGTTCTTTGTACATGACTGTAGACAGAAAGAAAAAAGCTACATACCTATAAGAATACACATACAGGGTTGGTTTTTTTTTTTGGTGAAGAAGTATTAGTAACTGCTTCTACTAACTCTGCTTTTGTGCTGAGATCTTTGTAAAGTATCATCTCATCAAAGCAAATAAACTGAGAAGGAAAATTCACATTTAAATGTAGAGTGAGCAGTCATTTGCCTTAGAAGATTACTCAAGATAAAAGGTTTAGGTGCCAGTTAAGGAAGCAATTAATTATAATTGCAAACGAAGGGGACAAATAGAATGCATCTTAGTATAAATGTCAATGACTTCATAAACATATATATGTATCTGAATGCCTCTAGATAGATTACACCTGAAGAAATCACACAGCTAACACAGACACAATGACAACAGCTGAGCTAAAAGCAAAGTCATTTGCTTCTGTCAGAAACTCAGTAACATATACTTTTCCATTTTTTTTTTAAATTTTTTTTTTGTGGGAACACTTTATTGGACATGGGGAAATGATGATACATGTAGATTTAAAAGAGCTGATTTAGATTTAATTTTTTCAAGCACTCACAGGAGCACTTTCATCATCAGAAATTATACCTGAAACAAATGCTAACAAAGATAGCTGGTAACATAATATCAGAGTTAATTTCAGCTTTCTTTTGTTTCCAGTTCTGCTCAGTTTAGACATTAGAATGAAGTCCGCAGACTTTCTGACTAACAGGTGAGCTAACTATTTTGTTGTTATCGATTTTTTGTGGTGTTGGGGTTTGACAGCCTTACCTATGAGTTTGTTTTGTTTTGAGACCTTGAAGCAGCCACAGGTTAACATAATTTTAACATGATATTAAGGTTCAATATATGTGGTTAATCGAAGTCTGGTCTTGATTTCAAGTATAATATATTCATTCATGTTTCAAATTGTAAGTAGAATTTGTTCTTGTTGGCAGAGTAAAATTTAACTTAGTATAAAATGACTTAATTGTATTATATACCTTACCTATAACCTTGAAAAAATACTGATTATTAACAGAAAAAACATATTATACATTTCCCAGATTGATTAGTTTTTTCATTAAATAAGGTCTGAGAAACATTTTTTTATAAAGCTTAACACTTTTGCTGTGAAATAGTAGAGATTCAAGTAAATGTATTTAAAATTTATGTTTTGCTAGCCGTAATTTGGCAACTTGAAGTAATTAAACTTGTAAACATGCATACAACCCTCTGAAAGAATTTAGTTACTCAATGTCAAGTATAGGGATAGCTGAACTAAAGTAATAATGGTCATTAGTAACTCAACTTTGATGTTGCTGAATGAGAAGATAAATGTACTGAATAACTGTGTATTCAAACATGTAATCTCTTCCTTTTCCAGCAGTCTACAGTAGTGGGGCCATCTGTATCTGTGTATGTTTCTTTGTATGTATATATGTGAAAGAAAACTTGTTAAAATTTAAATTTTAGCTTCATAGTAAGAAATACTTATTAACGTTATTTAATTAATTAATTAATTAATGTTTTTTAAACATCCTTGAACTCAAAAAGACATCTTAAGAGTTTTCCAATACTAAATACTCTGTTGGCATATGATTTTACAAAATCATATCAATTGGGGGATTTTTTGCTGAAGTTTGATTACTCTTTGTGTCTAAAGGACACAAATTTGAGGGAAAAAAGGGGAAAAATATATAATATTATAATATAATAATACCATAACTAGTATAATATTATATATACTATAGTACGACTACCAAACAAAATAACTGGTCACATTTGGTCAGGAAGAGCCCAAACAATACTAGATGACAACAAAAATAATATTGAGTTGTTCATAGCCTCAAAATGTTAATCTTAGTTGTTCTTAGCAGCTATGTTCCACCAATAGGTGCAGATTGATCCTTGTTCTGCTATAGGACAATACAGATTATAGATATATATGCTGAAAAGACAACTTGAAATATGATTAAATGGCTATGAGCCTAAGACTGCAATGTATTTTTTCAATGCTTGAGATGTGATCAGTGGGAAATAGATATATCAGTATAAAATTTCTATATTCACATTTCCACCTCTGACTACCCTGTGTTGTGCTGTGGACAGCCCATACTCCTCTAGTGGAAAAAGGAGTTTTTGCATCTTCAGCCTCACAATCTTCAGCCTTCATATCATATATGGAGCTTCCTGTACTTATCTGTGGAATACTATTCTGCTTAAAAATCTAAACAAAATTTTAAATTAGATTCCTCATACATCTTACTGAAAGATGTTTATTTCTTAGCTTTTTTGAACTGTGTTCCCATGTCACAGCTAGAGACCAATATAGTGTAATCTCAGAGCTTTGGAGCTGCTCCTGGTAATATTTTTTTTTCTTTGAAGAAACTCACTTTATGTCTCTATTACTAGGAATTTCTCTTTTACAGTATTGATGTACATATTGGCCTAGAGCTGTAGGCTTCAGAGTTCTCTGTCACTTATCCTTCGCCCTGATACCATGGCAAACAACAATCGATAGTGTTAAACCTTTCGAAGAGATGGTAATTTAAGCATTAGAACTTGAAAATTATAAGAAAGCTTTCCTTTTTATTTACCTCTCTCTTTATTTTTCCTTTACCCTGAGACAAATTTTGTAGAGTGAACTTTCTCAGTAACTTTTAGTCAGTTTTAAGCCTTGAAATTTTCTTTTAGGTCAGGAAAGATGATGAAGTGCATTTGAGATGTTACCTGTGTCTGAAGCTGTATTTTCAGAAGAGACAATTGTAGAGATGAACCTTTGCCTATTGCTAGAAGTAGAATTATATATTGCATTTTCAGTATACCACACTTGTAAATATGGAAAACTACCACTAATGAGTTGTTTAAAGCATCACTTTTGCTGCCTTGTGAGCTCAGGCTAGTGCTTTTGTTTGGATTTTAACTGGCTAAGGTAGGCTGTTGCCAAACAAAATGAAAGAGCTGGAGGGATTTTAAATGGATGGCGTTTGGAGTGATAATAAAAAGTGAGCTATTACTACACACATCCAAGTTAAATTAAGGATTTAGGAAAGAATTATGGCCAGAACAATTAATTTTCTCTTATTTTATTCAGAAAAATTCTCTTGCACTGAATTTTCTTCCTCAGTTTCAAACTGCAATTCTGTAGTCTATAATAGCCCTCTATTATAGCATTGCTTTACCTTTGTGTTCAATTCAATTTAGTATCTCGAATTTTTGATATAGTTTATGAAAAAGACAGTGATAGTTTCTTGTCACAGTAAAATTTTAGGCTTCTGCAAGGGTCTTAGATCTACTAATGTCTTTTCTTTATGATTTCTGAACTTTTATGTTATTTCATATACACCTAAAAATCCTCTAATCTTCATGAAGATTTTCTGATCCATTGTACAATAGCCTATTTTATTGCCCAAAGACTGAACAGAATGATGCAACACTTTTCTACGTGTAAGCAGAGATTTTTGTATCTTTGTAGGAATAAAAGACAATTCACTTCTGAACTTGAATTATGGGGTTATATCAGTTAGTTAACTTCTTGATAGCTGTTTCTGGTTAGATAAGGAATTCTACCTAAAGTGATGAAGATTTTTTGACTCTGCATGTGAAATAATTGATTGCCTCCCCTTTCATGAAGCTCACACTTCAGGTAGGGAACTAACCCGTTTCAATAGCTCAAACTGAGTCAGATAGAGAGTTCATAGATCTGATCTGAGAGAACAGAGCTCTTTGGGGTATTTTTGTTCATTAACTAAGATTGATTTCCAGATTAAAATAACTAGCCAGCAGCTAAAGGCTCTTAGAGTCAATTTACTTTGTAGGAATAGCAGAAGCTGCTTCCCCAGAGTCAATTTTAGTTCAGAAAATATGTTACATGGAATTATAAAGAATGAGATCTAGACCTGATGTAAACTTGTTTTTTTCTAATGAATCAGAAAAGGGGATACTCTATAAAAAGTATTAATGTACGTTTTGGACTAGATTCTAATGTCTAGAATCAGGACAATTGGGCACATATGTGCCCATCTAGGGCTACAGCTACCTTAATGTTTTAGATACCTTCAGAAGTTTTCTAGATAAGATATATTTAAACCTCTTGCTCTAAATATTTTCCACGTGCTCTGAAAATATGCACATGTATTTTCAGCTTGACAATTTGATTTTCAGTAGGATGTTAAAAAGGTAACAACACAATAAAGACTTTCTTCTTCAGTTCCTGTATTAGAATTAAGCTGAAGGGACAGCTTTCTTCCAAAGAGTATTGATTTTCTAAAAGTTAAAAGGTACTTATGTCTTTATTCCTTCCTAAAGTTCACAAGCAATCTCCATCCTATATTCCAAGTCCATATCTATTGCACTGATGGGCTCACCAGAAGTTTGCCTCTTGGATTTTTTAAATGAGCGCAGAAGTGTTCATTCATGTCTGAAGAAAAAGCCAAAAAAACAGTACCTTTGAAATTTCTAAATGAACAACCCATGCACTTCTAATAGATTTTCTTATGGGAAGACTGGTAGACACAACAATTGTCTGCTTATAAAAATATTCATATTGATGCTTATCATTAGCAAGCACTGACTGAAATACGTGTAGCAGGTAAGATTTTAAACCTGACTTTTTACTAAAATTGCCTTAAGACTTACTTTCTTGAACTTTGTAATAAAAGTATTTAAGACATAGCTTTTTTACTATATTAAAAATTTGCCGATTACTACCATTCACCTAAGATTTATTTGCTATAATTTTAAGCTTATTTAAATTCTGATTTAAAATGAAGACTGCTACACAAATCTAATGCAATGTAAGAAATGTTTTTGAGTATTACATGTTTATCATGTATGTCAATAAAGAAGTTTGGTAAATAAAAAATTGGTAAAGAAAGTTATCTTCCAGACGTATTCTTGATTAAACTTTTTTGGGTATATCTTATCTGGTATTTTACTTCTGTTTGCCCACTCAGGGTTTTTTTTCCTAAGAAATGCCTGATGTATTTTCTTTTATTACAAAGTATGAAGGTGAAAAAAAATAAAAGTTTTTTGTTGACTGGCTTCAGTGAAAGGTCTTTTGATACAAGCACAGAAAAATATTTCTTTTAATATGGGAGGTAACAGAAAAAACCAAGGACCTCTCTAGTTCATTTATTAAATGTTCTACATTCCAAATAAATGCAATTTTTTTATGAAAAAGGTTTTTGTTTGTGTTGTCTTTACACAAAAAACACAAGCCTTTAAAAATTATATGACTTTATTACTAAGATCAGAAAAAAAACGAGATTGGAACAGAATTCAGGTAATTAATTTTAGAATGGTGTTTTTTTAAGGTGTTATCTCAGTAATACCTACAGCTGCCTCATTTATAGCACTGGTCTATTCCATTGATGAACTACAAAACACACAAAAGAGCAAAACACGTTTTTAGTAATCAGAAATCATCTGTTACAAATAATCAAAATATAGCAGATATTTCTTAAGTCTCAGTGTCCATGAAACATGCCTTTCTGCTTTCCACTGTTCTTTCTGAACTAGAGGATTAATTAAGGAGCCAGGATTTGGTGTTTAGTCTGCAAACTCAGCCTCCAATTTGTGTCTGTAGAAGGTGCACAACACTTCATTTCTTTGATATATCTTTCTAGTTTTTACTTCAAGCTCTTTAAAGCTGAACTTAATGCAGTAAAGACCTTCTCTTTATTTTATATTTTTTAATGTTTTCTGACTTCCAGTATATTAATCATTAAAAGTACTAGGCTCACTTTTTAAAATGTCTTCAAGTTCCTGGTGATGTAAAAGCGAAACTTTACTTTTCTTAAAGATCAAGATATGAAAAGTCAGAAGTGTATGAAAGTGAACACCTCTGGCAAAGTTTTCAGTGGAAATAAAAAAATGGCTAAAATAAAAACCAAAACCCATTAGCCATTTAGAGACAAACTTCATGCAATATAATTTGAAGAGCCAAGTGAATGAGCAGGGTGAGTTTCAGAAAAGATTTCACCTTGTTATGAACATAAGCAATATTTACACATCTCATCTTAAAAAGAGCAATGAAGTTTTTGATTGGTTGTCCTGCTCCCTGGAAGGGTAGTAGAGGCAGAATTTGTATCTATTGTGGAAAACTCTTTCCAAGAACTTGAAAAAATGTGACTAGCTGACTGAATTTCTCCATACCTCACTATTATTATTACTTATATACAGTTCAAAAAACTTTTCAAACACAAAATTGTGAGATTTATGTTTATTGGTCTCTTCTGTTGAAAAACACAAAAAATCTTGTTATTAAAATATTAATTGGGTTTTGGAGATTGAAGAAAGGTCTTACCAACACTCATACTTATGATTCTAAACATAGAATCTAATCAATTTAATTGTAAAATTTGAAAACATGCTGTGCATCCAAAATAAAGAGAGAAATAAAAAGTTCAGGGAGAATTCAGAATTCAGTGATTATGAGAATCCAACCTTCTTTTTTCCTGTTATTGTTATTGCAGTGTTTTGTTTTGTTTGTGGAATTTAATTTTTTTTTGTTTGTTTATTTTTAGTTTCTCAATGCAGATTTAGGAAGCTTTGTATTGAAAAGAAAAAAGAGAAGAAAGCTGAACAGTTTCATGGGAAAACTATGTATATAAGACAGAAATCTGTCTTAATATTGGTTATATATAAAAGCAAAGCAGTGAAAGTAGACTCTGATTTTAATATCAAGATTCCATCCTTGTTTAACCTTCTCTTTTTCTATTCATTTGTTATTTTCTCAGAGAAAAATATTAAAATATAACAAGCATGAAGAGTGAGAAATCATATTCCCCAATATGAATAACCAATTATCACTGAACTTGTACAGAATTTGGTTATTCAAATTAGATTTGCCTTAATGAGACAAATGCTTCTGCTAACCTCATGTCAAACTTACAATGACCTTTTTATTTTTGTAAGAATAAGAATAGATTGTTCTTGCAGGTGATAGGAATAGTAGCACAAATAAGATTCTGTCAATGTCACTCCTTTCTGAGGCACTTGAAAAATCTCTCTACCTATATTTGATTCTTCTCCAAAGTCATCAGCTGCTAATGTGAATTCTCAAAGCATAGAATCATTTATTGTTTTATAAAACAGCTAGAGAATAATTTATGTTTATTAGTAATTTCTGCACAGATTGCCCATAGAAGAAAAATACCACTCATAGGCCTTGTAGAGTTTTAAGTGCAGTTGTGGCAATTACAAAGAGTTAAAACAGAAGGGTGTACATATCTTATTTTCATCCTTTGAATATTGTTTTTCTCTTGAGTTCATATGGATTCAGTAGGAAGAGATTAATTTCTCTAGAAAGGAAATTCAGTCATTATCTTGCCATTAGGAGTTTTTTTATACCACTGTCTTGTGATGTTACAGGATTTCTTTTACACAGAAGAAAGTTTCTTGAATATAGGTATGGCTTTCCGTTTAGAATCTGAAGTCTCATATGGCCATGCCAACTTAGTAGAAAATTTGATTACGAATATGAAATTGACCTCAAAATACAGTTCTAATGCTCAAAAGTAAGAATCTTTATACATATATGTATTCTTAATTCACATATGTACATAGTTTTGGAGTTTCAGAACCAAAATACTTTCAGCATCTACTCTTTTGAGGCATCTTTATTGATGTGGAATACACAGCTTTTATTAATATCCAAGCTGTTGTCCTACAGCCAAGTAGGTCAGGCACTCCTATGGTTAAAATCTCTCACAGCAGACTATGCACAAAAACATTCACATGAGAAATGTATTTACTAGAGGGTATAAACAAATGAGAAGAAGCTGTAAAAAAATAAAAAAGGTTTATTACTGTGTAAGTGTGTATAGTCTGAGATTTCTGGAGAGAGAAAAATGCAAAAATATTGCATAAAACTGAGAAATTTGTGAAGTTTGAATGAGCCATGTTCTATGGATTATTTAAATATTAATTTCACTAGAGAAAGATAATTAGTCTATAACTCCAAATGTAGAAAAAGTTTTGACAGATGAGAAACTTAATGTCCATTAAAAGTTGAACTTGAGTTTTCTGTCTCAATGTACCTAAACAACCATTCTGCAGAGGCATTCTCTCCAGCTAATATAACAGGTAAGTAGTCTGTCTATTGTGATGAAACCACAGGAGATTAATCTAATTCCACAAGAGTTTAATATGCAATAGCATATTATTGATGCTGATTCATTCATATAGATTATCAAAACCTGTTTTCATTTGGAGATACAAATTCAACCCTGAAAATACTTCCTCTATTTCCCCTCCTTTTTTAGTTGTTGTTGCATTTACCTTGTGAAAGATTCTGGTTTAGCCCTTTCCTTGTGGCATGTTACCCTGATGTATTTTACATACAATATTACTGACATCCATCCACATGAAACTGGAAAATATTTTACCATTTTCATTTATTCTGATTTATGGAACATACTACATCACAAAATATGCCAGAATTAGTAAAAAAAAATTAAAAGTATTTTATATTCATAATTTCAGCTGAAACTACTTGCTCAGCTTTGACACAAATTTTGGAGGACTTTTCCATGACCTTTAAGTTCAGGTCTGTGAACTTCTTTCTGCATCTGTCAGTCAAGATTTTCACTTGACAGTTGGAGCTAACCTTGGCAACAAAATGCTCAGCCTGGAAAAAGGTTTAAACCGCTTGAGCATACTATTTTTGCTCTCCTTCCTACCTCTCCATCTCTGTCATTTCAGTTAAGCTGCACGAAACCATAATTGTGACCCAGGGTGGCATCAAATGACACTCATTTGAGCCCTTGCTCTTGCAGTCTTGACTTAATACAGCTGGGTGACTCTGACCATAGGCTGGTGGTCACGATTAAGTTCAGGATTATGTCTGCACCAGACAGACAGACACAGCAAAGGAAAAGCAGCACCTGATGCCTGCTATCCTCTTCCTCTTTTTCTGAATTAAGATATAGAGTTTCTTGCAGCCTCAAGGTGGGAGGAGAGGAGCTGAGGTCTCCCTGCTCTATTTAATGTCCAGTATTCAGTGTGTGAGAAGAGGGATATCTGGAATCTAGCTCTACACGGATGACTCGGTGTATGACACTAAAGATGGTCTGCCTGCCAGACAATGCTTCAATCCAAGGGTGTGCATGTATATACTCACTTGAGAGAAGAGTGCCTACATGCAAAATGTTTGGATGTAGGACAACAAAGTTCCTAGTCTCAGTGAATGCACAAAGGGATTTAATGATTCAACAGGAACAAAATTTAGGAGTTTAGCTTTGCAAATGTATCTGTATAAAGACATCTGAAGCCTAAGAAAGGCACAACTATATATGAAGATATAGTGTATTGTGTGGTTGAAATGAGTTGTCTCCCAACAGAGGGAGACAGCTAAACAGGTAATCAGAGGATTTAGTCATTTGTTGAGCAAGAAATTTGAATCCTATGTTCATAATTTACAGACAGAAGTGTATGGTACAGGAATTATGCAGTATTAACAGTGTTTTTAGTGAAACTTCCTATTAACCTGGAGTTTTAAGATACCACAGAGTAAGTATTTATAGCTGTAAAAGGTCATGTCCTTCAAATGTTACTAATGTTTGTTCATTTTGTTTTAAAGTGTTGGATTTATTGTTAGCAATAAAGCTATATTTTATTACCTCTACCAATAAAAGTCATTGATTATAACAATTTTCCTTTTTTGTTCCTCAGCCATCAACACTGGGCCATTTATTAAAAGGAACAAATAACATTAAGATAAATATTTTTGTCATCAGATTTTTACAAAAAACACATAACTTCATGTCCATCAGTTTATTGACAGCAGAAACATAATGCCACTGTTTTAGAGGTATTGCCACAAAGAAGTGGGCTGGGAACAGCATTAGAAGCACTAGAATACTGTCCATTCTTCTCTCTCTCTTTCTAATCCATACTAGCTACACCATATGCTGACTTCATTAAGAAATTCAACACTAGTCATGCAGACAAAAGTTTTAATCTTTACAATTCCCTTGGCTTTTGCTAGGCCACCCTCCCTCCTGTTCCATCTTGTGGCAAGGATTCTGAACATAAACTTCTATGTGAGCACAGCTGAATTATTGGAAGTCATAGTTGTGAGGTCTCCTAGAAGGGTCTTACTAATGACCAAATTATGATCAGACATTTTTTAATCAATGGCTAAATGAAAGTCAAATGACAATCAAATGGTGATTATCCAATAATTGATTTTTAGTCAAACAATGTTTTAAAAACAATATGACAATTATTTAAATTATAGTTTAGGCAGTAACTAGATAATGACAGACAATGATTTGGACTTCTGTCAAATTACTACTTCCTCCTCTTCTAATAGTTAAGTTTACCTCTGGCTGTATAAAAACGTCAGTAGCATATAATCTACACTTTGGCCTAATGCAAACTGTCACTTACTTCATTATTGATATCAGATGTCAGGTAGAGGGTCCTTCAGTCTCGAGGGGCAACCTTGCGAGGAGTTCCTCGTTCCTTGCTCACCAGCATGCAGCCTGCTGCCACACAGGATAGCCTCACAGGCTCAGAAAGGCTGCAGGTTTTTAGCACAAAAGTGATTGACTGAGAGTCAACCTGGCCACTTTGGTGTGTGGGCACAGGTACAGCTGTAGCAGTTTTAGTTCCATGTGGTCCCAGCTTGAGTTCATATTGTTGACTGCTGATAAGTCACAATTTAAATTCCTTGCTTCATGAGAGGAGGCAGATTGGTGCAGATCTCAGGGTTTGCACAGAAGGACTGATTTCAGTCAGACCACTTGTCAGTGAAGGGTGAACCACATCACCAGGCATTTGCTCAGAATTGGTGGATCTGTCACACTGGTCCTTTAATTAGAGACCCTATAAAAGGGCCCAATCAAGGTTAATTATGCAGGATTACTTTTGGTATATAATTTGTAAACCCAGTAATAGGAGAAATTTGTGCTTCTAAAATAATTAATTTTGTTTATTACCACTGTCAACTGATATGCAAAGGCTTTTGGTACATCATCACTATAACAGTACAATATTTACTTTATAGTTCATCATATAATGATGGTAAATATGCAGGGATGAAGTTGGCCTCAGTGCATATGAATATGAAATTACTGACATATAAAGATGCATTATTGACTTGAATAGTGCTGTGCTGTCTTACCACTACGTCTAATTACTACTACATCTATAGTATACGTATGGGCTAACATTGTTATACTAGTGTAATTTCATTTAGAAACATAATGCTCTAGTGATTTTTTTCCCTTAAAAATGATCACCACAGAAAATTTCTTCAATTAAAGGTTACTTTAGACAATAAATGAGTTTTACAGTACAGGAAATAAAATTTAAAGTTCAATTAATAAACAATTATGATGCCAAGCTTCTTTATATTCAAGTTTCTTTTTGTTTATAAGAAACAGAAAAACTAGAAGAAGAAAAGCATTACTCCAATATCCATTAACTTTATAGAGTGATATTTTAATATCGAGATGATGTGCATAATACATATCCTATTACATAAGGTACACCCCTGTTAGAGTGGCATATACTTATCTTTGAATAAATACACTACAAAAGCCTGATTTATTGAAATATTTGGTTATTTTGAAAAGTAATAAGCTATTAACTGTACATATTCCCTAAGATACCACCATTAACTATGCTGTTCTCAGAAAACCTTGACGTAGCATACATATAAAGAGTATAGGATTTATTTGAAGCTCTTAAAATTTTTCAAAAGTAGTACAGTGTAACCACATTTAATTAAAAGTTTATTGCTTATATCTCTTTTTTTTTAACAAAGAGACAGAATATTTTGACCTTCCCAGGAAAAGAAACCCAAACAAACTTGCTATCAAATAACATCACATGGGACAGCTCATCTGAAGTTTCTTCGGGAGTGTATTCTTTCATCCTTTGAGAAGTGACTTCAAAATAAATGCTCAATTTCCTTGTTTCCATCTAGTTTTCACTTCTAGTTCTGGTCAGAAACTGGAATTATATCTCTTGGAATTTGCAAGTTATTGGAACAGTTCTATGATATAAACAAGCTGATCAAAAAGGTGGCCATATATGCTCTTTTATAGTTTTGTCTTGTTTTAGGCGTATTTCTTAGCAAGCAGCTTTGCAAGAGAAAAGAAATTGAAAACAAATTGTAAAACACTGAAGGTTTTCTTCCTAGCAATTTCTTCACTGTAGGCAATAATAATGCCAAGAATAAAGAAGTGGCATAATTTTTTAAATAGGAAATGTACAAGGGATGGTTAGCCTTTGGCTTTTTTTCCTTTGTAACATTTATCCTTGCATATATATATTTTAAAATAAACTGCAAACAACCAACATTTTTTGAAATCATTACCCCAGGAAGATTTGAAGCAGTGATACACTATATTTTGTCTTCTATGATTGTTTCTATGCTAAGAAAAAAGATTTCCTCCAAGCAAACATTAGATGACTTTCCAATGAAAATTATCTCCAGACCCTTCTAAAGTAAAAATATATCCAGAAAATATTGAACTACTGAAAGAAAATTACTCAGATGTATTTTCTATACTAAGGTGGTAATAATTTTGTAGTCATTGCCACATTTCTGAAGTAATCCAATTTATTTCTGGTTTAGCCATAATGCTTTCTTTATTAATATGCCAAAGATTTGCTGAAGACCAGAAAACGCAGTTTTATCCCTGCCTATAAAATCTATTATATCAAAATGAAATAATGCAAAGACTTCAAATTGATGCCAGATATTCTGTCTATAGTAAATCTATTTGCATTTTTTATTTCTAGTCTTAACAATGTATTTAATGTTACTCCAAGTTCTTAGGTGAAACCTGGTATGTTTTGAGGCTTTTAGTTGCCTGCATCCACATTATTTTTATGATGATATTCTTTTTTCTGTGTCTGCTAATAGAATATGATTCCCTATTGAAGGAATTTGCTGGAGATGTTTCTCATTTAATGTGCCAGTTTTACCAGGACTCTGGAGACTGTCTTTTTAAAACTTATTTTCCTTATTGTCCTTTTATTTTTCCAGGATAAGCACTTTCCATTTTTATTCCAGTTTGAATATGAAAATTCATATACACAGATATCTGTAGTTAGTCTCCTTTTGCTCTAGTGTTAAATACTGCTGTTCAGAGAAAAAAAATTATTGTATTTAGGGTCATATGTAAAGATCTGTCATCTTTTACATATTAATCTCACAAAACATTTCAAGTCTAGGTCATATATTTCTTTATATAATCAAAAGGCTTTGCAGGAAAGAAGAAAAAGAGAAAAACTTGTTCTTAGGAGTTCAACCTCCATCTTGATGCTGTTTTTCTCATTTGAATATAATTTTTATTAATTTATAAAATACATCTTTCTCCATTTCATGTAAACTCTATGGTTTTTCTGAGGTTTTGATTCATACACCTCATATATTCTACAAATCTTTTCCTTCCCTTTTTCCTTGTTGCATGAATTTTATTCAGGTCTCCTGATTTTAACGTAAAAATGTTAGAAACCTA
>VZTB01000812.1:126905-141147 GCA_013397245.1 Thryothorus ludovicianus | reverse complement strand
AGTGACAAAATTGGCCTCAAAACCAGAAGGGAACATCCCGAGTGCTGAGGCGGCTGCGACTCCCATGTGGAAAAGCATTCCCTGAGTGATGGGAACAGCCAGCTACAGGAGCTTGGTTTTTCACAGCTTCACAGATATCTGCTCCATAAAATGCTGTCGATGGTTTTGTCACGGTGTGAGCGCTGCAAGATGTGCAGGGGACAGTTTGAGTTCAGGAATTTGTACTTTGGGGAAGAAGCACCCCATGGTCCATTAAGGGGGGTTTTAGATCCAGCTGGATCTCTCTGAGCTCCTCTGGGAAAAAGTCTGTGTTGAAAGCATTTTGTCATCTCTAAAACGGGGACAAGGATACACTCAGAGAGGGAGGTAGAGCTGAAATAAAGATGAGACAAAGGAGCTGGTGGGTCAGGCTGTCATGATCCCACTTCTGACCCCAAAAAAATGTTATGATAACTGAAATAATCTTAAGGTCTGGTTATTAAAAGATGCCTCTGCCTGAGATTAAGGTGCGAATGAGACCATAAAAACCAAGAGTACAGCTTTAATTTAACAGCAAGTGTGAGGTAAAGGATGGGAGAGAAACACAAAGAGAGGCAGATTAAATAAAAAGAGTCAACCCCACATGGGTCCCTGTGGTGTCCCACTGGTCCTTTTTCTTCTGATCTGCTCAGTGTGGACATCCCCAGGTGTTCTTCTGGAGGTGCCACTTTTATACAGCCCAAATCCCGAGTATCCAGAGGCATCCGTTCCATTCCCATAGTTTAAGATGGCCTGTATGCAGGCTGTTGCTTCCTTTTACCACAGTTTGGTGGGAATTTTTGTCTGGGTCAGCTACCCAGATCTGCCTCACCAGGACTGGAATCTTCCCATTGTTGCATCTGAGCTGTGGAATTTCTCCTGGAGGGGGGAATTCCGAACCCTCAACTCCATTTAGGTCTGGTATTAACAACCTCCCCTTTGACCTCCAGGCCTACCTTAAGTTCTTCTTATATTGGCTTTTCTTGTGGGAATTTCCTCCTTTGGCAGTGCTTTAGGAAGAGCTAGCTGGATTCTTTAAGTCCTGACAGAGGTGAAAATGGGAAGAAATTTGGGAGATTCAGGGTCTTCACTCCTTCTTTAACCCAGTTACTGCCTTGGGGATCACCCCTGGGATCTACACAGATCACATTAAAACAGATCTCCTGCTACACAGAACTTGTCCTCCCTGAGAACAGAAATCACATTCTCTGACTGTGTTTTCCCATCCAGCAGAACAGAACAGATAATGGATTTTCTGTTTGTCTAGAATTCTTTTTTCAGTTCATTTTGAAGCTGCCTGGAAGAAAACCAGGTAGTGGCAAAGTATCACACAATCTTTGGAGGCCAAAATCTCCAGTTAACAGAAAAACATTTCATTTAACCAAAGCAGAAATGGAGTCCTTTGATTTTTATTTTTTAATTTCACTCTTTATGATTTAACAGAATATACAGTCAGTGGGAGGGAAAAACTAAGAATAAAAGTAATTTGGAAATGAAGAATGAAAATGTTATGTGCTGGAAAGGTCAGAGAGGCAGTTTCAGCTTGATTGGAACATTTTGCTCGGTTTTTTCTTTTTAGTTTCCCAAGAGATACTTAATGAAAATCCGCAGAATGTTCCTTCACCAATGAATCAGCAGGACTGTCCTGACACATCTCTTTAACACCATCCACTTTCACACATGGACACCTGTGCCACAGTCGTGTCACAGGAGGGGACAATGACTCTGTTCTGACTGAGCGACAGAGCCCAAGGACTTTTAGAGAGGGCACAGCTAAACCAGGCTGATAAAAGAGCTCATTCAGACAATTAACACTCATTAGTGTGCCTAGGAGAGGTTTTATCCTGATCCAGAACACTCTTCGTGCTTTCCACATTTGCCCTTCAAAAGGGTGTGGGATAAAAAGCCCAGGAACACCTCCCAGGTTGGTACCAGTCCAGATGGAAGCAGCAGTGGGGAACTTTGCACAGAATCCTTAATGTCAGGAAAAGATCTCCAAAATCATCAAGTCCAGCCCTCGACCAAATCCCACCATGCTCATCATGAAGTGCCACGTCCACTCAGTTTTCAACACGTCCAGGGATTGTGATTCCATCATTTCCCTGGACAGCCTATTCCAAAGCTTGACCATCCTTTCAGTGAATCAATTTTTCCTGAAATTCAATCTGAACCTCCCCTGCTGCAGCTTGAGCCCATCTTGCACCGTTTTTTGGTCTGCAACGTCTTTGATTGTGACGGGTGACTTTCACTGGAACTGGGTCAATGCACAGGGTGGGATTTGATAAGAGAACTGCAGTGGAATTAAATTCCTGGGGCTGCTGTGTGCCCAGTGAGACCTCCAGAGCTCTTGGAAGGCCACCCAAGAGAGGAGGGGTCTGCACTCGCTGTGGTTTCCAGCTGCAGCCAGATGTTCGAAAAGCTGGACAAAACATGAGTGGAGAAAATTGATTTTCAGCTCAATTCCTTATATCCCCATGTGGCTGTTGGACATGAACAAGGACAGAAAATAACAGAATCATGGATTGATTTGGGTTGGGAAGCACGTTAAAGAGGCTCTAACTCCATCCACCCTGTCTGGAGATACTTTCCTCTATCCCAGGTTGCTCCAAGCCCCATCCAACCTGGCCTTGGACACTTCCAGGGATGAGGCAGCCTCAGCTTCTCTGGGAAAGCTCCAGCACTCTCACAGGGAAGAATTTATTCCCATTATCCCACCTATATCTACTTTCTTTCAGTTTGAACCCACATCACCTGTCCTGTTTCTATATTTTAAAATGTTCTATCTCTCTCCATCTTTCTTGTTGCCTCCTTCTCGTAATGTAATGCAGAAATTGGATCATCCCAAAGCTTCACTTTTCCAGGCTGAATATCCCAAATACTCCCAATTTTTCCTCATAGGAAAGGTACTCCATCCCTCTAACCTTGGTTGCTGACACTGTGCCATTGCTGAGCTTCCCAGGACAAAAACTCCCTCAACAACCTGCAAAGGGCTTGATGCCACTGGAAATTAGAAAGTGAAAATAGAATTCAGTTCTTCTTCATTCTTTTTAACACCCCAAAATCTCTGTCACATTTTTTCCTGCCGGCCTAGGGGGCAGCTTTAACTCCTAGAGAATTCTTACATCTCATCAAAAACATTCTGGGCTATCACAGGCACTATGCTGCAGTTGAAAAAAAAAAAATACTTATTTATGAGTCTTGCACATTGTTAACAAAATAACAGCTTTCATTTTGCTTTCATATCCCATAATTCAGGGTGTTTACAGAATAAGCTGAATCTCATTAAATTTCAAACTAAGAGCTGGCAAAAGCCAAGCTTGGCTGAGGTTATGGTCTGTACAAAAGCTGAGAATGCACCTCAGAGGTGAACAGCAGGCCTTGACTTCAGAAAAAGGAATGGAAAAATTGGATGGTTGCTGTTTTTGGGGTTCACAGATTCCAGCTGAACTGAACAAAATTCGGTTTTACCCATTTGTGATGTTTTTTAATGACTGCTGCAACAGACACGGATTCAGGAGATCTGGATTTTGTTCCTAAAGTTGTTGGAGATACTCTGTACAAAGCATTTCCCCTTAGCCCAGCCAATAACTGGAAATGACAGCCCTGATTTGAATAAGGTCCTCTAAAATCTGCTGTCAGGAGCCTGGCACTGGGACCCTCCCTGCTGGAATAACTGCTCAGAAAAATAACAGCGCCAGGCTCATTTTCCTGAAACAGGCTGGAGGCTTTTATCCCAGTGCCTGGGCCAGGAAATCAATCGGGAGCTGATCTCCATCAGGCTGCACTGAACAGGGGGGTTATGGATCTGCCACCTGGGTGGGAAAATCCCAGGGATAAAGCTGTTCACAACTCTTAGAATCGTGGAATTATTTATGTTGGAAAGGACTTTCAGGATCATTGTGCCTTGCTGTTAGCCCAGCGTTACTGAGTCCAGCTCTAAACCACGTCCCTAAGTGCCAATTTTTCAAACACTTCCAGAGGTTGTGACTCCACCATTGCCCTGGGGATTCTGTGCCAAGGCTTAAAAGCCATTTTAGGTCTAGAAATTTTCCCAATTTATTTGACCTAAACTTCCCCTGGTGCCACCTGATGCCGTTTCCTCTTGTCCAAATGCTTTTTACTTGGGAAGGGATCCTGACCCCCACCCAGCTCTCCCTTCCTGTCAGGGAATTGTGGAGAGTGCAAAGGTCCCCTCTGAGCCTCCTTTTCTCCAGGCTGAGCCCTCTCAGCTCCCTCAGCCTCTCCTGGAGCTCCAGAACATTCCCCAGCTCCATTCCCTTCTCTGGTCATGCTCCAGCCCTTCATTGTCTTTCTTGTCATAAGAAACCCAGAACTGATCCCAGGATTTGAGGTGTGGCCTCACCAGTATGGACAGGGGGACAATCCCTGCCCTGGTCCAGCTGGCCACAACTTTGCTGTCACATGCCAGGATGTCTTTGGTGTTTTGGATGCCCCCTCCATGTCCCTGTTATCCCATGCTCAGCATTCCAGTGTCTCTAGCAGAGCCAATGGATTGGGATCACAGCACAAGGGCTGGAAATTTGCACATCTCCTTCATCCCAGACTGGAAAAGGTCTGACTCCCCTGACATGATCAGGATCAGTTTGGAAAATGACTTTGGAAAAGGATGGAGAGACAATGAAGTGGGCGGGATGTGCCAGGAAGGAGGAGAGAGAGGAGGAGAAAGAGAAGAAGGAGAACGAGAAAGAAGGAGAAGGAGAAGGAGAAGGAGAAGGAGAAGGAGAAGGAGAAGGAGAAGGAGAAGGAGAAGGAGAAGGAGAAGGAGAAGGAGAAGGAGAAGGAGAAGGACAAAAAGGGCAAGAAGGACAAGAACAAGAACCAAAATGACAACAAGAACAAGAACAAGAACAAGAACAAGAACAAGAACAAGAACAAGAACAAGAACAAGAACAAGAACAAGAACAAGAACAAGAACAAGAACAAGAACAAGAACAAGAACAAGAACAACACAGATTTGTGGTGAGAAAAGAGGAAAATAGAAAAGAATGAAATATGGCAGTGAAGGAAAGAAAACAGCTGGGAACAAAAGGATTTGCAGAGCAAAATGGAGCAGACCAAAATAAGGAAAGGGTTTAAGTGGAGGTGAGAGAAAGGTGGAGAGCAATGGGTACAGAACCAAGCAGAGCAACTTTGACTAAATGAGAGAAAAAAAAGATTAATGTCAGTCTAAAGGACTTCATTTCATCCCCAAATTATTGTGTTTTTATCCCCTCTCTTTAACCTCTCCACTTTTTCTTCACAGTAACATTTAAAGGACCGGTATAATCAGAAATCAAAATGTACTCCAAGTTCAAACACACTGAAAGGGTCCAAATGAAATTTTTTAGCATTTCTAAACACAAAGCTTTCATCTGCAATATAGAGCACATTGAAACACTGAAACACTTCACTCATTGCTCCAACTTCCCCCCATCTGCGTTTTCTTACATGACTTTGTGGAGGAACCATTGATCCATGCAAGTGTAATTACTCAGTTGCAGCCATCCTGAGCATCCTGGCTTAAACCAAATTTGTACAAATTTATTATAAACTTATTGATTATTAAGTAGAAATAATGATGTTTCCACAGACACCCTTCACCCAAAGGGTTGGACTGGCCCTGTTTTAAGAGGGAGAAATGGGATGTTTCCAAACTGCTCTGTCAGGATGGTGTTGAGGGATGCAGGGATTGATGGGTGTCACCTCAGCTGGTGTTAATTGCAGGGCAGGGTAAAATCCAGGCTCGGTAAAACCCCCTGAACAGTGGGAAAAATGGGATATAATTGCATTAAATTCCTGTATTGACACAGCCAAGTGAACAGGATCATGGAATGGGATGAAAAAAAACCCAAAGTAACAAAATGAGGTGTAGTTTAGGAGTTAAAAGCAGCTGTAAACCTTTTGTGAAAGACAGTTTTTTAATCCAGTCTGCTTTATGAGGAAGGCTTGGGAGCACAGATTCAGGCTGTGTCATCCCAGCTGGAGTTTGGGCCAGAGAAGAGCTCCAGACCTTTAAATTCTCTTGTGCTGAATAACTCACAGAGCACGGCTGACAACAGGAATATTTTGGGGGCAGGATGTGGTTTTGGGGCTTTTTAACCTGAGGACTGTTTTTTCTAAGTCTCTACTGCAGTCCTTGCCCAGACTGGGAATTTTAGCCATGTCCTGACACTGTCTGAAAAAACACAAGGGGAATACATCCCCTTCCTAAAATCCCTGCTTTCCTCAGGCAGGGAAATGTGGATTTATCCTTGGGGTGTCCTGGTGTGGACAACTGCAAGCTGGGCTGGGCTGTGGAATAATCTGGTGCTGCTGATGTTGATACAGAACTCCTGGAGATGCTTTTAATGTGAGAGCAGCAAAATACTTCGGGAAAAATTCTTGGTGGAGAGCCAGGACATTCACTCCAAACTCTGAGTGCTGCTCTTGCAGGAGGGGATGAACAACAAAATGCCTTCTTTGAGGAATCACCATCTGTTTTCCAGGGGGTTTTTGCCTGACCTTTGCTTTCAATCCTCACTTGTCCAAGCAAGTGCTGGCTTTGCTGATCCCTGGGATTTCTGACTTTCACCAGGATCATGTTTTCAATCTCTTCAGGGAGTGCTGAGTGCAGGCCAGCAATGGAAGGCCGAATTCCTGGTGGGAGTGGGTCAGTGACCCCGATGATGCCAATTTATGGCCTTGGAAAAGCTGCATCAGGATGTGTGGCTCCATCTGGGCTGTGCAAGGTTTGCAGGGTTGGGAGGCTGCACAATCGATTGTCCTCCATCCAAACCCATATCCAGGCTCCATGCTCTTCCCAGGCACAATAAAATAAAAAATTCATTTTATACTCCACTCAACCACTGTATTTGAATCCTTTTTCAGTGCTTTAAGGACTTCAGATTTAATTCAGTGAAGGACTTTGTTTGGGAGACACCATCAGGCACTGGACTCACATGGAAGTGTGGCTTGGAAGTTTAGAAAGACATTAAACAATCAAAAGGAGATGTCCTTATTCAGAGGGAATTCTGCTCTGATTTATTTTGATTCTCTTTCTGTTTGAACTGAGAAGGCTTGAGTTAACTCACCAAATTTATGAACATGAGCTGGTGGTCACAAAAACAGTAAAAATAGTCATAGGGGGCCAGACTTAAGGTCTGAGCTGAGTCCAAATTTAAAGATAGACTGTGCAGCCTAAGGAGGGTATTCCCAAGGTCTGGAATCCAAAGGGTTAATAAATCCATTGTTTCCCATATTTAAGCACCCAAAGTATAAAATCCATGTAGACACACTGAAATCTGGGTCATTTATTCTGGTGTTTATTCAAATTTTACCTGAATGTAATAATGATTAATAGATTGTTTGATACATATTTCACCAGTGGCTCCTGAATTAATTCAGCTTCTTATAACCACAAAGAATAATTGAATTCCCTTGTTACTCATGTGTTCACAACCCTCCCATTGTTGTAATTGGGTCACTCCAGTGCTCGGAGGAAATCAGGTTTTAAAAATAAGCCACATTCAAATGGGTGAAAGGGAAATCGTGACATCAAACCTCAGCAGAAAGTGCTTGTTAACAATCTAATAAACAGCCTACGTGTCGTGCTGCCACCCAGTACTTGGATAGGGACGTAGGAAATTAATTTTTGGATCAGAATTCTGTTCTTCTAGCAGAGAATTCCCTGTACAGCAAATCAATTTGGAATTAGAGGGGTGAAAAAACTCATCCCCTTTCTGTAATTCTTTCCCGTGCACCCACAGCTGGTGTGGTAGAGACAGAGGGAACAGTTCTGCCAATTCCACTTTTTGTCTATTTCCAGCATCTTCTGCCCTTACATTTTGTTGTTTGACTCCAATGCCATGGATAGCAGAGAGTCCCATGTTTTGTCTGTTGGAATAAGGAGCAATCTGGCCTTTTTCCTGTTCTTAATTTTGTTGAAAACCAGTCCCAATTTGGTCATCCCTCTCCTCTTCATGATTTTTTAATCCTCAGTCTCATCCTCCATTTCCCCAGATTTCTTCTCTCTAGACTGAAGAGTCTCTGCAGCCTTTTCAGCCTCTCCTCTAAAGGCAGATGCTCCATATTCCAGATTATTTTTCTTTATCTGGACTTTATCTTATCCCAACTGGGTCTGTTTTGAGAGACAGAGAACAGAACTGCACAGACACCTTGATATGAGAGGGAATAAAAATTCTGTGTAACAGCAAAATCCCTCCTCTGTCTGTTTTCCAAAAACCTCCTTGGTGATTCCCAGCTTTTTGCCAGAAATATTGTGGCACACAAAGCCAGGGAATTCAGGGTGCTCCCAATGACAACCAGGATGTCTCTCCTGAGCTTTCACAAACACTTTGGAGCACAGCAGAGTGGTTTAGATTGCATTTCCATGGACACAAAATATTTATTTGTACTCATTTGGAGCAGGTTATTTGGGAATCCATCCAACCTGTGCTCAACATCCACTTTCCTATTCATTTTATTCAAATCCCTGTAAGGCTCCTCTGCAGCTCCACTTGGAATTTCCTCCCACTCTTCTCTATCCTGAGAAGCAACCATCCAGTCCTACTTTTCATTTTAAACTCTCTGGAGAAGGATTGGAACCTCTTCTCCAATCCTCTAGCATGTTATGTTTTAAAATGTTCCATTTTGAAGGAATTTTTGGAAGGGATTTTGGCTCTTTGAAAGTCCAAGCTGGATTTCCAGCAGACTCTTGCTCTTCCTGAACTGCTGCTCCTCTGCCTTTACAGACCCACGTTGGTTCTTTTCCAACAACCCATATCCACCATAAACCCATTTTTCCTATAAAACACTGATTTTCCCAGGGAACCAGGCAGCAATTTCCAAGACATAAAGGATTTAATGCTCTTTATCCCATATTTTTTAGATGGGAATTAGATCAATTGTTTCAACCTCTGGGAACTGTGGCCATTAGTAATGCGAGGTTTTAAATCTCAGCCAAAATTTTATTTGTGAGCTCCTTCAAGATTCCAGTCCAGGGGATAATTTGGCACTGAACTGATTTGTTTAATTTATCAGGTATCAGGAAATAACAGGTAATTATAGATGAGAAAGTGGGGTTGATACAGATATTTTTTGGTATGTAGGCAAGAAGTTATTTAAGGGGAGGTTTGGGTTGGATATTTGGAAAAGGTTTTTCATCCAGGGAGTCGTTGGGCTCTGGAAGAGGATCCCAGGGAATGGTCGCAGTCCCAAAGCAGAGCTCCAGGAGAATTTGGACAACTCTCAGGCACAGGGTGGGATTGTTGGGATGTCCTGGGCAGGGCAGGAGCTGGGCTGATCCTGGTGATTCCCTTCCACCTCAGAACATTCCATGATTCTGTGATTTTTCAGTATTTTCTGAGCTGCTCAGGAAGCTCAAATACAGCAGGACCCTCTGTTCTTATCTGCATGAAATCTTTGTTAGACAATCATAAAACTGATTGTAAATTCATTTAGAGCAAACATGGGTATTTCTATTTTTCATTTCAGAGCCCAACAGTTCCAAATAAAAATAAATTCTTACAGTCATTAAAATCTTTACAGAATTAGGCTGAATTTAGAAGCGTTTTCACCCAAAATTGAAAACCATTAATGTGGGAATATGTTTAAATGTCAGGGTGTTTCCCCTTTACATTTTCTAAATGAAAAGTTTCACTTTGGAAATGCCAAATCTCTTTGTTTTGACATTTTTCTCTGTTAGACCTTTTCACCCTTAATTTCAAAATAGCAGTTTTTAATTTTGAAAAATTGGCTTTGATCTAAAAGAAATGGTTGATTTTTTTTATAGATGGACTAACTTGAAGAAACTCTTCTGAGTGAAGAGTTTAACTCTATCTCAGGTGCTGGTTTTGACTTTTATTTTCACCCCTGAGAGGGAGCAGAAGTAATGGAGGGGATTTTTTTTTTCCATGCTGATTTTTGCTTCAGTTCTCGACTACATCAATTGCTCTGTTCTATCTGCAATATCCAGGAAGCAGAGTTTGAGAGAAATCCTTCTGGAAAACTCCTGTAATGTAATAATCACAGACTCCAAGAATGGTTTGGGTTGGAATGGACCTAAATATCATCCATTTCCAACCCCTGCCCTGGGCAGGGACACCTTCCACTGTCCCAGATTGCTCCAAACCCATCCAACCTGGCCTTGGACACTTCCAGGGATGGGGTGTCCAAAAATTCTCTGGGCAACCTGTGCCAGGGTCTCACATCTTGAGGTGACCTAACACTGCTTGATGTAATCCTTGCTCCTCTTCAAGAGCGGAATTTGACCCAAAAGCATCAAGAGTGGCTCCAGGCTACTACACAACAATTAGCAGGTCTGGAGGCGAAGCAGGAAATTAGGAATATTTAGAGTTAAAAGAGCAGAGCCTAGCAAAAGAGACGAAGCAATTTTGACAATATATAATTTACTTATATAATTTATTTAATTATATTTAGTGGTATTTTTAAAGCAAGACAAGAAAATATCTTATATTGTGAAGGTGAAGAAACCGTGACTGCAGCTGGGTTCAAAAATGGCCAGAAGCTGGTCAGAAAATTTGGATTGTGCCCAAAGGATGGGATGCCCTGGCAAGAAGAGAGAAATAGGGGGCTGCTGTGATGAAGAAGACCACAGACCCATTTCAAACACCAGTGACCTATTTCAAACACCTCTGACCCCTTTCAAACACCTCTGACCCATTTCAAATCCCACTGACCCATTTCAAACACCACAGACCCATTTCAAACACCTCTGACCCACTCCAAATACCACTGACGTATTTTAAACACCTCTGACCCATTTCAAATCCCATTCACCCCACCTCTGACCCATTTCAAACATCACTGACCCATTTCAANCATCCAACCTGGCCTTGGACACTTCCAGGGATGGGGTGTCCAAAAATTCTCTGGGCAACCTGTGCCAGGGTCTCACATCTTGAGGTGACCTAACACTGCTTGATGTAATCCTTGCTCCTCTTCAAGAGCGGAATTTGACCCAAAAGCATCAAGAGTGGCTCCAGGCTACTACACAACAATTAGCAGGTCTGGAGGCGAAGCAGGAAATTAGGAATATTTAGAGTTAAAAGAGCAGAGCCTAGCAAAAGAGACGAAGCAATTTTGACAATATATAATTTACTTATATAATTTATTTAATTATATTTAGTGGTATTTTTAAAGCAAGACAAGAAAATATCTTATATTGTGAAGGTGAAGAAACCGTGACTGCAGCTGGGTTCAAAAATGGCCAGAAGCTGGTCAGAAAATTTGGATTGTGCCCAAAGGATGGGATGCCCTGGCAAGAAGAGAGAAATAGGGGGCTGCTGTGATGAAGAAGACCACAGACCCATTTCAAACACCAGTGACCTATTTCAAACACCTCTGACCCCTTTCAAACACCTCTGACCCATTTCAAATCCCACTGACCCATTTCAAACACCACAGACCCATTTCAAACACCTCTGACCCACTCCAAATACCACTGACGTATTTTAAACACCTCTGACCCATTTCAAATCCCATTGACCCCACCTCTGACCCATTTCAAACATCACTGACCCATTTCAAGAAATGAACTGAGCAAGCATAGTCAACTTTAAACTCATTTTAATACAGAGCAGAGATAGGCAGCGTCAGGTAATCAATGTGTATAGGGGTGTTTGGTAACTTTAAGAATATGTACGGGTTTTGGAAATGACTGGAGAACCAAAGCTCTGTAAATTTAGCACACGTCTCTGTGACATGAGTCCCCTGTGCTCCAGCCCTGGCAATAAAACATTCCCTTTCTGACTTGCATTATTTTTTGTCCATACTGCATATTTGCTTCCAGAATCTTCCCTTCTCACCTGCACCCATTCCTGGCCCTCTGTCAGAGCAGGAGAGCTGCTGGGAGCTGACGCAGTTCCCATTGGGAAGCCAGATCACCTTAATTTCCTCTTTCTGAGTCACTCGTCTGACGATTGTTAATTACCAGGTTAATTACCTGTCGAGGTGCACATGTGGCAACAACAGCTCCTGTTACATCGTCCCTCCAAACCATTTCCTCTTCCTCTGCTCCTGTCAGCTCCTGCCAGAGCAAGGACTAATTGACAGCGCCTCTCTTAATTGTATTTTAACAATCATGCCTCCCACTCCCAAACTCACTTCCAAAGGCATCCTGCATCTGCACCAGCTCCATTTCTGGGTCTTAATTGTATTTTAACAATTCCTGATTCCAAACCCTGATTCCAAACCCTCTCCCTGGTGGTGAGTCAGAGAGCAGGAAGGGCTGGCAGAAGAAAGGGTAATTTGCTTCTCTTTGCCTTCAGTGAAGGCATGAAACAACAAAGGAATTGCTGAAAGATGTAATTACAGGAGTGTGCTGTCAGGGAGAGGTGGTTTTGTTTGGATGTTTTGCTGGAAAGCACGGGCTTTGGAAGTACAAACCTCCGGAAATCCTTGACAGAATAAACTTCCTGCAATGCCTTCAAAAGGGAAGGCACAGAACAGTTGGAAAGGCAGGAAAGAGCCCAGGGCTGGGTTTCTGCCACCTGATTTCAGATCTCGGCTCCCCACAATGATCTCCTTTATTTTAGTAATTAGAGAGAGGTGATTTGCTCAGCCTGGAGAAAAGAAGGCTCCAGGGAGAACTTCCAGTGCCTAAAGGGGCTCCAGAGTGCTTGAGAGGGACTTGGACAAAGATCTGGAATGCCAGGACACAGGGAATGGCCTCCTGCTGCCAGAGGGCAGGGTTAGAGGGGGTGCTGGGGATAAATCCCTCCCTGTGCCAGCAAACTGGCACAGCTTTCCCAGAGGAGTTTTGGCTGCCCTTGGATCCCTGGAAGTGCCCAAGGCCAGGTTGGATGGAGCTTGGAGCAACCTGGGATAGTGGGAGGTGTCCCTGCCTGTGTCAGGGATTCAAACTGGATGATATTTAAGGTTCCTTTCAGTTCAAACTACTCTATGGAAATTAAGAACCCCCAGAGGGCCTCATCCCAGTGCAGGATGTTGTTGGCCTCACCTTGTGCAGGTGTAGAGAGGGGATTACATCCCAAACTCCAACAGTCCCACTGCCTTGCTCTTCAGAGGTGGAGCAAGGATCCTCCAGCGATATTTCCCAGCTGGAATCACGTTCATCAGAAACACCCACCCTAAATATTAGAAACACAAAATCTCCAAATTGTGAAATAACCTGAGCTGGGAGGGACCTATGAGGATCATCAAATTCTCATTTCTTTCCCTGAACAACACCAGAAAAAACCCCACTGTTTGTTTCCTTAAAAAAATAACCCTGGAGTTTAGGATCAGTGTAGATCTCCTGAGTGCAAATCAGGGTGAAGGAATGACCCACCTCACACCTCTTTCTATTCTCCTTTCAAGCCACAGGTTTCACTGAAATTAGGAGTATTTTATAAAATCTTCCTCCTGACAAATGATATTGAAATTATCTGCTGGCTGTATAATTTATTAAGGAAGAACACAGGAAAAGGAAGAAAGAACAAATAGAATACGAGGCAGTAAAACCACGTCAGGGGATAATGAATAGTTTAAGTTTAGTTTCGTTTGGATTTCATAAAGAAAAAGCAAACAGAGAAAGGTTTTCTTTGAAGTGCCTGATAGTTTAGGTTTTTCAGAGGGATTTAGTTCAAAGTTAGGCCATTAATTTTGTCTTAATTTTTAAATTAGCCCTTGTTATTTCCCTTGAAAAATGAATGGAACCGAAAGAAGTAGAATTGGCAAAATGTCATGAAAATCACTTTCATTCCACTTCTTTTTCCTCGTGCTTCTACAGTAAAAAGATGGAAAGTGTGAAGTTAAAAAGTGAGAAATCCAACCTCTCAAAGAGAAGTGAAAATGTTCATCTCTTTAAAAGTCAAAACAAGCTGCAAAACTCTTCATTAAGTTGCTGGTTGAAATGTTTTCCATAACAACATCGAAAATGCCACTGAAATGGGTGTGATTTATCTGAATGTTTACATTTTAATGGAATTTGCTTTTTTTTTTTTTAAGAAGAAAAAAATTCGTTCCGTGGTTTTCCATTAGCAAGTGTAATACTAAAGACTAAACTCTCCTGAAACCCAGGAGTGGGAGTGGAACAGTCTGCTCTGGAGAAGATTTTATACATTGAAGGGGGAATTATGAGGCATTCCTCAATTTACACCATCTGCAGAATGTGGTTGCTTCTCATACTTTGCTGACAAAATAAGACTTGTTATAAATCTGGAAGAAGATAAAATGGTATAAAAAAAATTGCCTTTTCTATTTTTTTTTTTTTTTTTTATTTTTT